>ML382335.1:0-24446 GCA_005239525.1 Nicotiana knightiana | reverse complement strand
TATTTAAAGCAGTCCGGACAGAATGTTTTCAAAGGGCTTAAAATACACTGAAGAACTCAAATTAATGCACTTGCATTCATTCTTGATCAAGGATGTCAGTACATTAAAGGAATTACCTGGATAGCAGAAAAATGTCAGCAATAGATGAACTAAAAATCAGCAGCGGTGACAACAACAAAGCAGCAAAAGGGACAGCAGCAAGCAACAGAAAAAGAACCAAATAAACCGGTCCGAATATATCTTTTAGCCCAACAAACTTTCAGGTAAGGAAAACTCGAAAACTAAACTTCAAATACCTTTGCTCATTTAAGTATTTTAGTTTCCGAGAAACTCACTCAATAACCCCTCAAACTCTCTTCTGTTTTGTGCTCAAAGTCTTCCCTATGTATAATTGTGTAAAAGATGTGTCTTTTTTAGAGTCAAGATGTGTATCCAGAATCCCCTCTATGTGTGATAGAGTGTGTGTCTTATAAGAGAAGAGAAAATGTATTCATGATTGAAAATCTGTCCATAGGATATAAAAAAATCTGTCCATAGGACATATTTTTCACCAAAATTCTGCCCTAACTATTCAAAGGACAAACTTTTGGTTCAAAAATCTGTCTCAAGGACAATTTTTACCTACTGACATTTGAAAGAGCAGTATTTCGGAAAGTATATTTGAACACCACATATTTTGATGACATTTGAAAGAGCAGTATTTGGGAAAGTATATTTGAACCCCACGTATTTTGACGAGACTATGTTTTAAAGATTTCTCGTTATAAAAATATATAAATATACATTCAGAGAAAATATGTTTCAAAGAATAAATTTCTCTATTCTGAAATGATTATATCTTTAAAGCTTTCGAACTAAACTCACGATTTAAAGGTTTTCACTCGAAGTTTTGACAAGTTTTATGGAGTATATTGGCTAAGGTCTGACATGAATAAATTGATGCAGTGCTGAGTTGCTAGTGTTCTATTGGGTTGTGGTTCCCGGNATATTTAAAGCAGTCCGGACAGAATGTTTTCAAAGGGCTTAAAATACACTGAAGAACTCAAATTAATGCACTTGCATTCATTCTTGATCAAGGATGTCAGTACATTAAAGGAATTACCTGGATAGCAGAAAAATGTCAGCAATAGATGAACTAAAAATCAGCAGCGGTGACAACAACAAAGCAGCAAAAGGGACAGCAGCAAGCAACAGAAAAAGAACCAAATAAACCGGTCCGAATATATCTTGAAGCCCAACAAACTTTCAGGTAAGGAAAACTCGAAAACTAAACTTCAAATACCTTTGCTCATTTAAGTATTTTAGTTTCCGAGAAACTCACTCAATAACCCCTCAAACTCTCTTCTGTTTTGTGCTCAAAGTCTTCCCTATGTATAATTGTGTAAAAGATGTGTCTTTTTTAGAGTCAAGATGTGTATCCAGAATCCCCTCTATGTGTGATAGAGTGTGTGTCTTATAAGAGAAGAGAAAATGTATTCATGATTGAAAATCTGTCCATAGGATATAAAAAAATCTGTCCATAGGACATATTTTTCACCAAAATTCTGCCCTAACTATTCAAAGGACAAACTTTTGGTTCAAAAATCTGTCTCAAGGACAATTTTTACCTACTGACATTTGAAAGAGCAGTATTTCGGAAAGTATATTTGAACACCACATATTTTGATGACATTTGAAAGAGCAGTATTTGGGAAAGTATATTTGAACCCCACGTATTTTGACGAGACTATGTTTTAAAGATTTCTCGTTATAAAAATATATAAATATACATTCAGAGAAAATATGTTTCAAAGAATAAATTTCTCTATTCTGAAATGATTATATCTTTAAAGCTTTCGAACTAAACTCACGATTTAAAGGTTTTCACTCGAAGTTTTGACAAGTTTTATGGAGTATATTGGCTAAGGTCTGACATGAATAAATTGATGCAGTGCTGAGTTGCTAGTGTTCTATTGGGTTGTGGTTCCCGGCATTTGGCTTGTATTCTTTCCATTCTCTTTGCGTATTTCTATTATGATGTCCGTTGATCGTAATTATTGAATTTTCTTCCGTATTATTCGATCGTATCGTTAATTATATTGAAAAATCCTTAGATAGATATTATGTTTTGGTCATTTATACATTTATGCCTTTTACTTATAAGACCGGTGGTTTCTTGACTAGTCCTCGTCACTACTTCAACGAGGTTAGTCTTGATACTTACTGGGCATCGCCGTGGTGTGTTCATACTACACTTCTGCACATTTTTGTGTGCAGATCCAGGTTATTGTTGTTAGTAGCTACGCAGATCCTTGCTAAGGAGACTCAAGGTAACCTGCTGCTGCGTTTGCAGGCATTGGAGTCACCTTCCTATTTTTTATTTTTATTCAACTGTACTTACTTATTCCTAGACAGCTGTATTTAGATTTGATAGAAAAATTGCGTAGAGCTTATGACTAGTATTTACCGGGTTTTGGGACATTTTAAACTCTGTCATGATGTCTATATCGAGACTGTTATAATTCCTTTATTATTGTTTTTGTTCAGTGGAAATGTTAGGCTTACCTAGTCCCTAAGACTAGGTGCCATCACGATACCCAACAGAGGGAAATTAGGGTCGTGACAAGGGGCTCCTTCAGCCCAACTGCTATATCTGCTACAGCGTGCAGCCCGATCCACTATGTACATTGATGCGGCGTGCAGCCCGATCCATATATAACATATATTGCTACGGCATGCAGCTCGATCCATATATATATAATCTATATTGTTGCGGCGTGCAGCCCGATCAATATGTAATATATAACATATATATTGATGCGGCGTGCAGCCCGTCCCATAGCTATCCTCACATACTCGGCCCTCGGCTTGACTGAGTCATCCTTAAAAGCCACTTGGGCAATTTATCTCAACTCACGGGACTCAACCCAAAATACTTCTTAGAGTTTCAAAGCAGTGTGATAACAGTGAAAATAACAACAAGTGGTAAACATGACTGAGTTCACAGATGTTCTATCAGGATAGTGTAAAAGTACCTCTGAGGGTATAAACAGGTCGGCACAAGGCCCCAAACATGGAAACTACCCCTGAAGGTCTAAACAGGCCGGCACAAGGCCCCAAACATGGCTCACAGCCCATAAACAAGTATAAATTTCTAAAAATACAGGATATCATAAGGTTTCAAATCAAATACGCGGCTTAATAGTCGCTACGTGACGGACCAGGTCACAATCCCTATCGGTGCACGCCCCCACGCTCATCACCTAGCATGTGCGTCACCTCATTTACCAAAACAATATCAAATACCGGGGATGTCACACCCTCATTTTTAGAGTTACAATCGCTACTTACCTCAAAACAGCACAAAAGCTACTCCACGATGTGCTTGCCCCTCGAATTGGCTCCAAAATGCTCCGAATCTAACCAAAACCAGATTAACATCATCAATACACGCTAAAGGAACAAAACCCAATCGAAAACTATCAATTTAGACACAATTCTCGAAATTTGACCAAACCCGAGCCCCGGGCCCACGTTTGGGAATTTGATAAAATTTACATCACTAGAATCCTCGTCCTCCCACGATTCTATACATACCAAGAACACCAAAATCTAACAACAATTTCCCACTCAAAACCTCAAAAGAAATTTCCAATTCCATGCACTTAACCTCCCCAAATTTTGGGTTTAAATTCAACAAATTTCCGATTTTATTACTTAGAAAATGACTTAGAAACGAGTTATGAAGTTGAATACCTTACCTCCAAGGGATTCCTTTTGATTTCCTCTTCAAACCCTCTCAAAGAGCTCCAAACCCGCTTATCAACGGAGGAAAATAGACAAAATTTCATAAGAATGGCTATTTAAAACATTCTGCCCAGCACTACTATTCCCTTCGGTGCGATCGCAACTCCAGCCACCCGATCGCGATGCACAGCCAAGACCACTCTCTGTGCTTTCATACCAACACACGCGATCGCATAGCACAAATACCCATCACACACACGCACCTCAGAACCTCTATGCGATTGCACAAAGGGCCACGCGATCGCACTGCTTCACCCACCCAACCTATGCGATCGCAATCCATATTACGCGATCGCATAGAAAAAATTGCCTTCCCCAGTATTTTACTCTACGCAATCGCGGATGAATCCACGCGATCGCATTGAAGAAATCACTACTGCTAAAACACCAGAAAAACAACAGACTCCTTAAGACAAAAAATGCCCGTTTGAGCATCCGAAATACACCCGAGGTCCCTGAGACCTCAACCAAACCTACCAACATATCCCATAACATCATTCAAACTCAGTCGAGCCTTCGAAACACCAAAAACAACACAAAAACACCAAAATTACATCAAATTCAAGTCTATGAACTTTCAAATTTCTAAATTTTGCCAATGATGCCGAAACCAACCAAAACACATCCGATTGACATGAAATTTTGCACACATATCCAAAATGACATTATGAACCTGCTCCAATTGTCAGAATTCCATTCCGACCTGATAGCCTATTTTCCACTGCCGACCAAAAATTGCCAAAAATTAACTTTCGCCAATTCAAGCCTAATTCTACACCGGACATCAAAATTTCATTCCGAAAACACTCCTAAGTCCCAAATCACCTAACGAAGCTATATGAGCCATAAAATCCGCATTCCGAGGTTATTTACCAATAAGTCAACTCCCAATTGACTTTTTCAACTATTAAGTTAATTTAAGAGACTAAGTGTCTAAGTTCTCACCACGACCACTCTGAACCCGAACCAACTGACCCAACATAACATAAATAGGATAAAAAACATATGATAAAGCATAAATGGGGGAAACAAGTCTAATCTCACGGAAAGACCGGCCCGGTCGTTACATACTTCCCCTCTTAAACAAACGCTCGTCCTTGACCAGGTCTAGAAACATACCTGGAGTCTCAAATAAGTGAGGATATTTGCTCCGCATCTCCCGCTCGGTATCCCAGGTGGCATCCTCCACCAGCTGTCCTCTCCACTGAACCTTCCTTAGACCTCAGCTTTCTGACCTGACGACCCAAAATAGCCACTGGCTCTACCTCATATGAAATATCACCCTCGAGTTGAACCGTGCTGAAGTCCAAAACATGAGACGGGTCACCAACATACTTCCGGAGCATCGAAACATGGAACACCGGATGAATACTCGATAAGGTGGGAGGCAAGGCAAGTTTATATGCCACCTCCCCAATTCTCTGAAGCACCTCAAAAGGCCTAATGAATCGGGGACTCAGCTTCCCCTCTTTCTGAACCTCATAACATCCTTCATGGGTGACACCTTCAACAACACTTTCTCCCCAACTATGAAAGACACATCTTGGACCATCCGGTCCGTATAACTCTTTTGCCTAAACTGCGATGTGCGAAGCCGCTCCTAAATCAACTTCACCTTTCCCAACGCATCCTGAACCAAGTCTGTGCCAAATAGCCTAGCCTCGCCCGGCTCAAACCAACCAACCGGAGATCTGCACCTCCTACTATATAAAGCCTCATACGGAGCCATCTAGATACTCGACTAATAACTATTATTATTAGCAAACTCCGCGAGTGGCAGAAACTGGTCCGATGAACCCCCAAAATCAATGACACAGGCACGCAACATATCCTCCAAAATCTAAATAGTGCGCTCCGACTGCCCGTCGGTCTGAGGATGAAATGTTGTGCTCAACTCAACCTGAGTACCTAACTCCCTCTGAACGACCCTCCTAAACTGAGATGTGAATTGAGTACCTCTATCAGAAATGATAGAAACTGGAACCCCATGCAATCGGACAATCTCCCTGATATAAATCTCAGCTAACTTCTCCAAAGAATAAGTAGTACCAACAAGAATGAAGTGCACGGACTTGGTCAGCCAATCCACAATAACCCATATAGCATCAAACCTCCTCGAAGTCCGTGGAAGCCCAACTACGAATTCTATTGTGACTCGCTCCAACTTTCACTTCGGGATATCTAATATCTGAAGAAATCCACCTGGTCCCCGGTGCTCATGCTTGACCTGCTGTCAGTTGAGACACCGAGCCACAAACTCGATAATATTTCTCTTCATCTGCCTCCACCAGTAATGTTGTCTCAGATCCTGATACATCTTTGCGGCACCCGGATGGATTGAATACCGCAAACTGTGGGCCTCGGCTATAATCAAATCTTGAAGCCCATCCATATCGGGCACACAAATGTGGCCCTGCATCCTCATGACCCCATCATCACCAATAACCACATCCCTGGCATCACCGCGATGGACCCTGTACTGAACAACGAGCAAGTGTGGATCATCATACTGGCGTGCTCTAATCTGATCATAAAGAGACAACCTGGAGGATACACAAGCCAATACCCGTGAGGGCTCTGATAGATCAAATCTCAGTAACTGACCCGCTAAAAACATCAAGTGCTAAAGGTTTCTATGCTACTGGAAGGTAGGTTAAACTTCCCAAACTCTCCGCCCTGCGACCCAGGGAATCGGCCACTACATTCGCCTTCCCTGAATGATATAAAATAGTGAGGTCATAGTCCTTGAGAAGCTCCAACCACCTCATCTAACAAAAATTTAGATCCTTCTGCTTAAGTAGATGCTGCAAACTACGGTGATCAGGGAAAATCTAACAATGCACCCCATATAAATAATGACGCCAAATCTTCAAGGCGTGGACAATAGCTGTTAGCTCAAGATCGTGCACTGGATAATTCTTCTCGTGCACCTTCAACTGTCTGGACGCGTAGGCAATCACCCTACCATCCTGTATCAAAACTGCTCCAAGACCAACTCTCGAGGCATCACAGTAAACTGTATAAGAACCTGAACCCGTAGGCAAAATAAATACTGGAGCTGTAGTCAAAGCTGACTTGAGCTTCTAAAAGCTCTCCTCACACTCCTCAATCCACCTGAACTGAGCACCCTTCTAGGTTAGTCTGGTCATAGGTGCTGCAATAGATGAAACTCTCTCTACAAAACTGCGATAGTACCCCGCCAAACCAAGGAAATTGTGAATCTTGATAGCTGATGACGGTCTAGGCCAGCTCTGCACCGCCTCTATCTTCTTTGGATCAGCTTAAATACACTCACTGGACACCACGTGCCCCATGAATGCTACTGAATCAAGCCAAAAATTTTGCATACAATCTCATCTTCCTCAAGGTCTGAAGCACAACTCTCAAATGCTGCTCATAATCCTCCCGAGATCGAGAACACACCAAGATATCGCCAATAAACACGATGACGAAATAATCCACATAAGGCCGGAATACACTGTGCATCAAGTGCATAAAGGTTGTTGGGGCATTGGTGAGCCCAAATGACATAACCAGAAACTCATAATGACCATATCTAGTCCTGAAAGCAGTCTTCGGAATGTCTGGCCCCCGAATCTTCAACTGATGATAGCCAGAACCCAATTAATCTTGGAAAATACCCTGGCACCCTGCAACTGATCAAACAAGTCATCTATACACATACGCATAGAACCATCTTTATTCTTTACAAAAAACACAGGTGCACCCCAAGGTGACACATTAGGCCGAATGAACCCCTTATCTAGGAGTTCCTGAAGCTGCTCCTTTAATTTCTTTAAATCCGTTAGTGCCATACGATAAGGTGGAATAGAAATAGGCTGAGTGCCTGGCACCAGGTCAATACCAAAGTCAAATGTCCCTGTCAGGTGGCATGCCTGGCAGATCTACAGGAAACATGTCCGGGAAGTCATGGACCAGAGGAACCGAATCAATAGCGGGAGTCTCACCACTGACGTCCCTCACAAAAGCCAGATACGATTAACACCCATTCTCAACCATATGCTGATCCTTCAGGTAGGAAATCACCCTGCTAGGCACATAATCAGAAGAACCTCTCTACTCAACCCTCGGACATCCTGGCATAGCTAAGGTCACGGTCTTAGCGTGACAATCAAGAAAAGCATGACACAGAGATAACCAGTCCATGCCCAATATCACATCAAAATCGATCATGCTGAGTAAGAGTAGGTCCACTAGGGTCTCCAGACCCCCAATAGATATCACACACGACAGATACATACGGTCTACAACAACAGTATTGCCCACCGGAGTCGGCACATGAACAGATGTAACTAAAGACTCAAGGGGCATATCCAGAAAATGGGCAAAGTATGAAGAAACATAGGAATATGTAGAACTAGGGTCAAATCAAGATAAATAATCTCGGCGACAGACTGAGACAATACTTGTGATCACTGCATCGGAGGCCATAGCATCTGGCGTAGCTGGAAATGCATAAATACGGGGCTGACCTCCACCTACTCGACCTCTCCCTCTAGGGCGGCCTCTAGCTGACTGACTACCACCCCTGGCTGCTTGGGTGGGTGGTGAAATAACTGGAGCTGAAGTCGAAAGATGGCTCCTCAGTTGAGATGGGCCTCCAAGAAAATGAGGACACTGCCTCCTCATATGCCCGAACTCTCTACACTCATGACAACTCCCTGGAGCTGGAGACTGGGACTGAAATAAACCCCTGGCACCAGAATGGCCACTAGGAGAACCATGCATAGAGGAATCCTGAACTGATGTTGCTCGAGCTGCACTCTGGGCTGGAAGGGCACCGAATGAAGAATGCCCTGGCTGAGAACCGCGGGGACCATGCCCCGAAGAGGCACCACTATAGGCTGGGTGACCTGACCGAGGAGGCTTGAATGAACGGCCTCTACCATGCTGAAACTACCCCCTGGAAGAAGAACCGCTAGAACCACTCGATCCACAAGGCCTCTTGGCCTCCCTCTCTACCCGCTCCTGGCGGCGAACCGACTCAATATCGCGAGCAATATCAACAAACTGCTCGAAGGTAGTACCTGATACTCTCTCTCGAGTCATAAAAAGGCGGAGCTGATAAGTGATGCCATCCACGAACCTCCTAATCCTCTCCCTATCAGTAGGGACCAACTCGGTGGCGTGACGAGCCAACTCCGAAAACCGCATCTCATAGTGCGTCACTGATAGCTCCCCCTGACGCAGCTGCTCAAAATTCCTGCGCTGCTCCTCCATGTGAGAATGAGGTACATACTTCTCCAAGAAGATAGTGGAGAACTACTGCGAGGTGTGGAGTGTTGAACTAACAAACCTACGCCTATAAAAAGACTCCCACCAAGTGAAAGCAGCACCAAAAAACTGAAAAGTAGCAAGTGAGACCCCACTGGTCTCCAAAATATCAACAGTACGCAGCATCCTCTGACACTTATCCAGAAAACCCTAGGCATCCTCTCCCTCAGCACCACTGAATGTCGGAGGCTAAAGTCTACTAAACCTATCCAGCCTACGTTGCTCATCATCTAGCATAGTTGTAACCACGAAGTCCCGAACTGGAGCAACCAGCTGGGCTGGAATCTCCCTCGGTGTCTGATGGCCCTGAGTAACCTGCTCAGGTGTCTGGGCAAGTGGAGTCTGACTGCCTCCCCCGGCCTGAGAAGTAGCGGCAACTTCTAGTGCCTGATCCTGTCCCGTTGGAGCATCTGCGGCGGGAATCTGATCCTGAGTAGTAAGGGGATCAACTGATACTTCCCTGGCTTCCGCACGGGCAAGCCCCTTCCTCTACCACGGCCTCGACCCCTCGCGGGTCTAGCTAGTGGCTGATCGCCCTGATCGGTGGTGCGAGTCCTCACCTTCTGTGAGAGAATGAAACAACAGAAGTTTAGATTTCCAGAATTGACAAAAATGGCACGACAGAATTCAAGAAAAATGAGATTGTTCCTAAGGGTTCTGCAGCCTCTAGAAGATAAGTACAAACGTCTCCGTATCGATCCGCAAGACTCTACTAAACCTGCTTATGACCGTTGAGTCCTATGTAACCTAGGCTCTGATACCAACTTGTCACGATCCCAAATCCTAAACCGGCCATGATGGCGCCTATCATGGAACTAGGCTAGCCAACCATTTCAGACTATCAACATATTTCATAAATTCCCAAAATTAGTAGATTTTATAGTACCAGAATGAGATGAACAACTTATACACTTCCCCAAAATTTGGAGTCAATTGTCATGAGCATCTAGAACTGTAAATACAATGTACAACAAGATGACATTCTACTACAAAGCCTGGAGTACAAAAGACAAAACTATGAACTGAGGAAAATAAAGGAGGTAAGCCGGGGACGCTGAGCAGCTACCTCGATCCTCGAACAACTCCAAGCTCGTCCGGAAATAAGCCAGTGATATGGTCCGGTACCTAGATCTGCACACAGAGGTGCAGGGAGTAACATGAGTATGCCAACTCAGTAAGTAATCAAAGTAACTAAATACTTGAGTGTAGTGACGAGCATTTACAAATCAGGTAATCCATATAAGAAGTGACTGTGGAAATAAGTAAATCAAGTCAGGAATTTACGTTTCCGAGTATTTCATAAAACTCCAGTTTCCAATTAAAAAATCTCGTATAAAAACATTTATCACCAGAGGCTCAGTGTAAAAAAGAGTGAAAAACAATAGTTTCAAAAAATATAAGCCCCTCGGGCAAAGTATCACTCACAATAAAGCCTCTCAGATAAACCTTTCAATCACTCGTGACTCCAGGTCACAATCCCTATCGGTGCACGCCCCCACGCTCATCACCTAGCATGTGTGTCACCTCATTTACCAAAACACTATCAAATACCGAGGTGTCATACCCTCAGGTTTAAAGTTACAATCGTTACTTATCTCAAAACAGCCCAAAAGCTACTCCGCGATGCACTTGCCCCTCGAATTGGCTCCCAAATGCTCAGAATCTAACCAAAACCAGATTAACATCATCAATACACGCTAAAGGAACAAAACCCAATCGAAAATTAGCAATTTAGACACAATTCTCATAACTTGGCCAACCCCGAGCCTTGGGCCCACGTCTCGAAATTTGATAAAATATACACCACTAGAATCCTTGTCTTCCCACGATTCTATACATACCAAGAAAACCAAATCGAACCACAATTGGCCACTCAAAACCTCAAAAGAAATTTCCAATTCTACGCACTTAACCTCCCCAAATTTTGGGTTTAAATTCAACAAATTTCCAGTTTAATTACTTAGAAAATGACTTAGAAACGAGTTATGAAGTTGAAAACCTTACCTCCAAGTGATTCCCTTTGATTTCCTCTTCAAACCCTCTCAAAGAGCTCCAAACCCGCTTATCAATGGAGGAAAATAGACAAAAATTTGTAAATGGCTATTTAAAACATTCTGCCCAACACTACTATTCCCTTTAGTGCGATTGCAACTCTAGCCACGCGATCGCGATGCACATCCCAGACCACTCTCCGCATTTGCATACCAACACACGCGATCGCATAGAACAAATATCCATCCCACACACGCGCCTCAGAACCTCTATGCGATTGCATAAAGGGCCAGTGATTGCACTGCTTCACTTGCCCAACCTATGCGATCGCAATCCATAACACGCGATCACACAGAACAAATTGCCTGCCCCAGTCTTTTACTCTACACGATCGCAGATGAATTCACGCGATCGCAGTGAAGAAATGACTGCTGCTAAAACACCAGAAAAACAGCAGACTCCTTAAGACCAAAAATGCCCGTTTGAGCATCCAAAATACACCCGAGGCCCCCAGGACCTCAACCAAACCTACCAACATATCCCATAACATCATTCAAAATTATTCGAGCCTTCGAAAAACCAAAATTACATCAAATTCAAGCCTATGATCTTTGAAATTTCTAAATTTTACCAATGATGTCGAAACCAACCAATACACATCTGATTGACCTGAACTTTTGCACACATATCCAAAATGACATTACGAACCTGCTCCAATTGTCAGAATTCCATTCCGACCTCGATAGCCTATTTTCCACTGCCGACCGGAAATCGCCAAGAACTAGCTTTTCCCAATTCAAGCCTAATGCTACACCGGACATCAAAACATCATTCCGAACACACGCCTAAGTCCCAAATCACCTAACGAATCTATTTGAGCCATAAAATCTGCATTCCAAGGTTGTTTACCAATAAGTCAACTTCCAGTTGACTTTTTCAACTATTAAGCTAATTTAAGAGACTAAGTGTCTCTGTTTTGACCCCGA
The DNA here is from genome assembly GCA_005239525.1 of Nicotiana knightiana. Lineage (NCBI taxonomy): Eukaryota > Viridiplantae > Streptophyta > Magnoliopsida > Solanales > Solanaceae > Nicotiana > Nicotiana knightiana. The sequence continues at coordinate 12,387 of ML382335.1, read as the reverse complement.
CCACTCCAAACCCGAACCAACCGACCCAACACAACATAAATAGGCTAAAAAAACATAGGATAAAACAGAAATAGGGGAAGCGGGGCTAATCTCATAGAATGACCGGCTGGGCCGTTACATCCTCCTCCCTCTCTTAAACAAATGTTCGTCCTCGAACGGGTCTAGAAACATACCTGGAGTCTCGAATAAGTGAGGATATCTGCTCTGCATCTCCTGCTCAGTCTCCCAGGTGGCATCCTCTGCCGGTTGTCCTCTCCACTGAACCTTTACTGAAGTTATATCCTTATACCTCAACTTTTTGACCTGACGACCCAAAATAGCCACTGGATCTACCTCATATGACATATCACCCTTGAGTTGAACTGTGCTGAAGTCCAAAACATGAGACGGGTCACCAACATACTTCCGGAGCATCGAAACATGGAACACCGGATGAATACTTGATAACTTGGGACGCAAGGCAAGTCTATATGCCACCTCCCCAATCCTCTGAAGCACCTAAAAATGCCCAATGAACCTGGGACTCACCTTTCCCCTCTTTCCCAACCTCATAACACCCTTCATGGGTTACACTTTCAGCAGCACTTTCTCCCCAACCATGAAAGACACATCTCGGACCTTCCGGTCCGCATAACTCCTACCATATAAAGCCTCATAGGGAGCCATCTGGATACTCGACTGATAACTATTATCATAAGAAAACTATTCGAGTGGCAGAAACTGGTCCCATGAACCCCCAAAACCAATGACACAGGCATGCAACATATCCTCCAAAATCTGAATAGTAGGCTCCGACTGCCCGTCGGTCTGAGGATGAAATGATATGGTCAACTCAACCCTGAGTACCTAACTCCCTCTGCACGACCCTCCAAAACTGAGATGTGAACTGAGTACCTATGTCTATAAATCGGGAATCTGAGGAATGGTAATGGTACAATAGATATGGTGCGTGATGTTTTTCCATGCGTAGTTGGTTGAGGCTTCTGTCATTGCCCTGCGGAAGGATATTATGTTGTTTCAGCTCAGTAATTGTATTTCGGAGAGATTTGAGGCTATGCTCAGGTGGTTATGATGTTTATGATTGATTATCGTGCGGTGTTGATGTGATGGTGGGATGCTTGCCCACAGGTCGGGGCAGTGAATGACTTGAGAGGAGGTCTTCCTAGAGCGTGATTCCGAGGTTTTGGTAGTTGAATTCTGGCTGAGGAAAGGCAATTGAACTATTCAAGTTTGGGTTGATAAAGTAATAAGACTTGGTGTTTTCAAGTAAGGTGGAACTTTCATATGTGATGTGGTATCGTTGTCTTTGATCGGATAGAATACGTTAGGTTCGCCGGTGTTATAGTTTCTTCGTTGCATTGGGTCAGAGTGTTGTGAAGTAATATTGAAGAAGTGGTTGTCAGAGATCGTGGTGTGTGGTGGTTCAGGACTGAATAGGTACTTCTATTGCGGGCGGCTCAAGAAAGATGATCTTCGGAAAGGTTTGAAGTTGTGGTGATTTGCTCGTTTAAGTGCTACAAAGATATGTATTGGCCTAAGGCAACGGCTGGGTAGCAAGGGATGAGGAAGAACACACGGGAAGTGTCAGGTGATGGTTAAATTTCTAAAAGGCAGGTGTAAGAAAAGGAAGTTAAGTAGTTTCTTAAAGGAATGAGTTTGACCAAAGTGGGAGAGTCGCAACATAGCATATGAGTTATATGGTAAGATAGTTGCACATCTTGAGGACAAGTTTGAAGCAATTTGAGAATCTTAGTGGCCGGTGATTGGGTCCACGGGCTTAAATTGAAATATTGGCTATTTCGGCGGAATATTAGATACAATAGAGAGGAGTTGTTCGATATGAAGAAGGATGCAGAATAGCTATGGATTACAAGATATTGTCGCGCATTTAGTAGATGTCCATGAGGAGCAGACGGACTGGTAAAGTTGATAAATGAGAATGGGTGTAGGACGGGGTATTGATGTCGTAGAGATTGTGCAGTACAGTGTCGTTGGAAGGTGTCAGCTGGTAATTTCTGTAGGAGGGTTATCTCCTGTGAGCAGGTTAACGGTCGTATGGTTGGCAAGTTTGTGCTAGGAATTCCAGTGGCTATTCGGTAGGAGGCCAAATATGTGAATGATGCAAGGGAATTTGTGTATTCATGGAATGCTAACAGGAGAATTTAGAAGAATTTGATGGGTTGGTTGAGCAAGATCATGTCAGCAATGAAGAAAGAATTTCGGTGGGGTCCAAAGTGGTGCAAGGAGTAACTTCAGGCTAAGTGGGAGAGTCCCACCACATGCAATTGCGGTTGCAGGATTTTCTTCTCATGGGGTTGTTGATTATCGGCGTATTGGAAAGTTATTGCAGCTAAGGAGAAAAGAGTAGAATAGTAATTGAGCATGGGATTTGATAAGGTGTGCAAGGGTTGGGCTTATTTAATCAGGTTTAGGCTATGCAAAGATTCAGGATTTATGCTTAGTACAGAGGTAATTTACAAGGGAAGAGATTCAGTCGGGTGCTTTATAAAGATGGGTGTTCAGGCGCCAGCGAAGCCGTAGAGTTGATTATATTTGGGACCAAGTGTCACAAAAACAAATCTTAAGCCGGACGTGATGGCGCCTATCATGGAACTAGGCTAGCCACCCATTTCAGACTATCATAATATTTCATAATTTCCCAAAATTAGCAGATTTAAAATAGAAAAATGAGATGAACAATTTATACACTTCCCCAAAACTTGGAGTCAACTGTCATGAGCATCTAAGAGTGTAAATGCAATGTACAATATAGTGACTTGCTGCTACAAAAGTATGAAGTACAAAAGACAAAAACTATGATCTGAGGGAAGGAAATAAGGTGAGCAGGGGACGCTGAGCAGCTACCTCGATCCTCGAACAAACTCCAGGCGCATCCGAAAATCAACTAGTGAGATGGTCTGGTACCTGGATCTGCACACAGAGGTGCAGGGAGTAACGTGAGTACTCAAACTCAGTAAGTAATCAAAGTAACTAAAAAATTGAGTGTAGTGACGAGCATTTATAAATCATGAAAAACCATATAAGAAGTATCTGTGGAATTAAGTAAATCAAGTCAGGAATCTACAATTCCGAATATTTCATAAAACTCCAAATTCCATTTAAACTCTCGTATAAAATATTTGTCCAACATTATCATCAGAGGCTTAGTGTAAAGAAGAGTGAAAGGAGTAGTTTCATAAAAATATAGGCCCCTCAGACACAATATCACTCACAATAAAGCCTCTCGGGAAAACCCCTCAGTCACTCATGATTCCACAATCAGAATCTCATGCTCTCACATAAACACTCGTACTCAGCAAGTACCATGAATACACACAACTGCTGCAGTGGGCAACTCGATCCAATACATATATATACTATACTGTTGCGGCGTGCAACTCTTCCTTATAACATACGTTGCGGCGTGCAGCCCAATCCATATAATAGTCGACTACGCTCACTAGGGGTGTACAAATTTCTGGAGGGGCTCCTTCAGCCCAAGCGCTATACCTGATGCGGCATGCAGCCCCATCCAATATGTAGATTGCTACGGCGTGCAACCCGATCCGTATATAACATATATTGCTGCGGAAGGCAGTCCGATCCATATATATATATATATATATATTGCTGCGGCGTGTAGCCCGGCCCATATATAATCTATATTTCTGCGGCATGCAGCCCGATCCATATGTAATATATAACATATATATTGCTGCGGCGTGCAGCCCGTCCCATAACTATCCTCACATACTCGGCGCTAGGACTTACTCAGTCATCCTCAAAAGCCACTCGGGAAAATCATCTCAACTCACGAGACTCAGCCCAAAATACCTCTCAGAGTTTCAACAGTGCAATGATAGTGAGAATAACAACAAGTAGGAAACATGACTGAGTTCACAATTGTTCTATCAGGATGGTGTGAGAATAGTGTAAAAGTACCTCTGAGGGTCTAAACAGGTCGGCACAAGGCCCTAAACATGGCTCACAGCTCATGAACAAGTATAAATTTCTGAAATACAGGATATCGCAGGATTTCAAATTGAATACGCGGCTTAATAGTCGCTACGGGACGGATCAAGTCACAATCCCTATCGGTGGGCTCCCCCACGCTCGTCACCTAGAATGTGCGTCACCTCATTTACCAAAATACTATCAAATAACGGGGTGTCATACCCTCAGGTTTAGAGTTACAATCGTTACTTACCTCAAAACAGCCCGAAAGCTACTCCGCTATGCTCTTGCCCCTCGAATTGGCTCCCAAATGCTACGAATCTAGCCAAAACCAGATTAACATCATCAATATACGCTAACGGAACAAAACCCAATCGAAAGATATAAATTTTAAGCACGATTCCCGAAATTGGCCAAACCCGAGCCCCAGGCCCACGTCTCGAAATTCGATAAAAATCACAAAACTTGAATCCTCATTCCCTTAAAAGTCTACCCATGCCAAATGTACCAAAATCTTACCTCAATTTCCCATTCAAATCACCAAAAGATTTTTCCAAATTTTCCTCCCATTTTCCCAACTTTTCTACTTTAATTCCTCAAATGCATGGTGAAAATCAAGAAAAATTCATGAAATTGAACCAAAAATGATTGAAGAACACTGACCACAAGAACCCTACTACGCGATCGTTGACATACACACGCGATCATGATTCAGAAGGACATAAACCCACGCGATCGCGAACCATTCTACGCGATCGCGAAGAATAACAACTCATCCCCCTCACGCGCCCATCAACTCTATGCGAACGCGAATAACACCACCCGATCGCACTGCACAACAACCTCAGACTCACGCAATCGCGACCTCCACCACACGATCGCATAAAACAAGAATCCTGTCATCCCCAGATAGGCCTACGCGATTGCAAACATCCTCCCACGATCCTCGAACAAACTCCAGGCGCGTCCGAAAATCAACTAGTGAGATGGTCTGGTACCCGGATCTGCACACAGAGGTGCAGCGAGTAACGTGAGTACTCAAACTCAGTAAGTAATGAAAGTAACTAAAAAATTGAGTGTAGTGACGAGCATTTATAAATCATGTAAAACCATATAAGAAGTATCTGTGGAATTATGTATATCAAGTCAAGAATCTACAATTCCGAATATTTCATAAAACTCCAAATTCCATTTAAAATTTCGTATAAAACATTTGTCCAACATTATCATCAAAGGCTTAGTGTAAAGAAGAGTGAAAGGAGTAGTTTCATAAAAATATAGGCTCCTCGGGCACAATATCACTCACAATAAAGCCTCTCGGGCAAACCTCTCCGTCACTCGTGATTCCACTATCAGAATCTCATGCTGTCACTTAAACACTCGTACTCAGCAAGTACCATGAATACACACAACTGTTGCAACGGGTAGCTCGATCCAATATATATATATATACACTATACTGCTGTGGCATGCAACCCTTATAACATACTATGTGGCGTGCAGCCCGATCCATATAATAGTCGACTGCGCTCACTAGGGGTGTACAAACTTCTGGAGGGGCTCCTTCAGCCCAAGCGCTATACCTGATGCGGCGTGCAGCCCGATCCAATATGTAGATTGCTACGGCGTTCAACCCGATCCATATATAACATATATTGTTGCGGCGTGCAGTCCTATCCATATATATATAATATATATTGCTGCGGCGTGCAACCCGGCCCATATATAATCTATATCTCTGCGGCATGCAACCCGATCCATATGTAATATATAACATATATATTGCTGCGGCGTGCAGCCCGTCCCATAACTATCCTCAAATACTCGGTGCTAGGACTTACTCAGTCATCCTCAAAAGCCACTCGGGCAAATCATCTCAACTCACGAGACTCAGCCCAAAATACCTCTCAGAGTTTCAACAGTGCAATGATAGTGAGAATAACAACAAGTAGGAAACATGACTGAGTTCACAATTGTTCTATCAGGATAGTGTGAGAATAGTGTAAAAGTACCTCTGAGGGTCTAAAGAGGTCGGCACAAGGCCCCAAACATGGCTCACAGCTCATGAACAAGTATAAATTTCTAAAATACAGGATATCGCAGGATTTTCAAATCGAATACGCGGCTTAATAGTCGCTACGGGACGGACCAGGTCACAATCCCTATCAGTGGGCTCCCCCACGCTCGTCACCTAGCATGTGCGTCACCTCATTTACCAAAATAATATCAAATAGTGGGGTATCATACCCTCAGGTTTAGAGTTACAATTGTTACTTACCTCAAAACAGCCCAAAAGCTACTCCACGATGCTCTTGCCCCTCGAATTGGCTCCCAAATGCTACGAATCTAACCAAAACCAGATTAACATCATCAATATACGCTAACGGAACAAAACCCAATCGAAAGATATATATTTTAAGCACGATTCCCGAAATTGGCCAAACCCGAGCCCCATGCCCACGTCTCGAAATTCGATAAAAATCACAAAACTTGAATCCTCATTCCCTTACGAGTCTAACCATACCAAATGTACCAAAATCTGACCTCAATTTCCCACTCAAATCACCAAAAGATTTTTCCAAATTTTCCTCCCATTTTCCCCAACTTTTCTACTTTAATTCCTCAAATTGCATGGTGAAAATCAAGAAAAATTCATGAAATTGAACCAAAAATGATTGAAGAACACCGACCATAAGACCCCACTACGCGATCGCAGACATACACACGCGTTCGTGATTCAGAAGGACATAAACCCACGCGATCGCGAACCATTCTACGCGATCGCAAAGAATAACGACTCATTCCCCTCACGCGCCCATCAACTCTATGAGAACGCGAACAACACCACCTGATCGCACTGCACAACAACCTCACGCTCACGCAATCGCGACCTCCACCACGAGATCGCATAAAACAAGAATCATGTCATCCCCAGCTAGGCCTACGCGATTGCAAACAACCTCCCACGATCGCATAGAAGGAAACCAGAAACTCACACCAGCATGATCTGCCAAGTTTTTAAGCCAAGAGTTGATCCGTTAACCACCCGAAACACACCCGAGGCCCTTGTGACCTCAACCAAACTTACCAACATATTCCATAACCTCATTCAAACTTAGTCGAATGTTCGACACACCGAAAACGATTCAAGAACACAAAAATCACATCAAATTCAAGCCTATAAACTTTGAAATTTCTAGATTTCGCGAATGATGCCGAAACCAACCAAAACACATCCGATTGACCTGAAAATTTGCACACATATCCAACTGTCAGAATTTCATTCCGACCCCGATAGCTTATTTTCCCCTGCCGACCGAAAATCGTCAAAAACTAACTTTCGCCAATTCAATCCTAATTCTACACCGGACATCAAAACTTCATTTTGAATACTCTCTTAAGTCCCAATTAACCTAAAGAAGCTATTCGAGCCATCAAATCAACATTCCGAGGTCGTTTACCAATAACTCAACTCCCAGTTGACTTTTTTAACTATTAAGCTAATTTAACAGACTGTGTGTCTCTGTTCTCACCACGACCACTCCGATCCCGAACCATCCGACACAACACAACATAAATATGCTGAGAAAATATGATAAAGCAGAAACGGGGGAAACGGGGCTAAACTCATGGAACGACCAGCCAGGTCGTTACATCCTCCTCCTCTTAAACAGACGTTCATCCTCGAACGGGTCTAGGAACATACTTGGAGTCTCGAATAAGTGAGGATATCTGCTCCGCATCTCCCGCTCGGTCTCCCAGGTGGCATCCTCTATCGGTTGTCCTCTCTACTGAACCTTCAATGAAGCTATATCCTTAGACCTCAGCTTTCTGACCTAACGACCTAAAATAGCCATTGTCTCTACCTCATATGACATATCACCCTCGAGCGGAACCGTTCTGAAGTCAAAAACATGAGACGACTCAGCAACATACTTCCGGAGCATCGAAACATGGAACACCGGATGAACACTCGATAAGCTGGGAGGCAAGGCAAGCCTACGAGTCACCTCCCGATCCTCTGAAGCACCTCAAAAAGCCCAATAAACTGGGGACTCAGCTTTCCCCTCTTCCCGAACCTCATAACACCCTTCATGGGTGACACCTTCAGCAGTACCTTCTCCCCAACCATGAAAGACACATCTCGGACCTTCGGGTCTGCATAACTCTTCTGCCTAGACTGTGTCGTGCGAAGCCGCTCCTGAATCAACTTTACCTTACCCAACGCATCCTAAACCAAGTCTGTGCCTAATAGCCTAGCCTCGCCCGGCTCAAACCAACCAACCGGAGATCTGCACCTCCTACCATATAAAGCCTCATATGGAGCCATCTAAATACTCGACTAAAAACTATTATTATAAGCAAACTCTGCAAGTGGCAGAAACTGGTCCCATGAACCCCCAAAATCAATGACACAGGCACGCAACATATCCTCCAAAATGTGAATAGTACGCTCTGACTGCCCTTCGGTCTAAGGATGAAATGTTGTGCTAAACTCAACCTGAGTACCTAACTCCCTCTGCACGACACTCCAAAACTGAGATGTGAATTGTGTACCTCTGTCAGAAATGATTGAAACTGGAACCCCATGCAATCGGACAATCTCCCTGATATAAATCTCAGCAAACCGCTCCGAAGAATAAGTTGTACCAACAGGAATGAAGTGCGTGTACTTGGTCAGCTGATCCACAATAACCCATATAGAATCAAACCTCCTCGATGTCCGTGGGAGCCCAACTACAAAGTCCATGGTGACCCGCTCCCACTTCGACTCCGAAATATCTAATCTCTGAAGCAATCCACCTGGTCTTTGGTGCTCATACTTAACTTGCTGACAGTTGAGACACCGAGCCACAAACTCAACAATATCTCTCTTCGTCCGCCTCCACCAACAATGCTGTCTCAGATCTTGATACATCTTTACAGCACCCGGATGGATGGAATATCACGAACTATGGGCCTTAGCTAGAATCAAACCTCGAAGCCCATCCATATTGGGCACGCAAATCCAGCCCTGCATCTTCATGACCCCATCATCACCAATAACCATATCCCTGGCATCACCGCGACAGACCCTGTCCTGAAGAACGAGAAAGTGTGGATCATCATGATGGCGTGCTCTAATCTGATCATAAAGAGAAGACTTGGAGGCTACACAAGCCAATACCCGCGGGGGCTCTGATAGATACAATCTCACCATCGAACCCGCTAAATCTTAAAAATCAAGTGCTAAAGGTCGCTCTTCTACTAGAAGGTAGGCTAGACTCCCCAAACTCTCCACACTGCGACTCAGGGCATCATCCACTACATTGTCCTTCCCTGGATGATATAAAATAGTGAGGTCATAATCCTTGAGAAGCTCCAACCATCTCCTCTGACGCAAATTTAGATCCTTCTGCTTAAGCAGATGCTGCAAACTATGGTGATCAGTGAAAATCTCACAATGCACTCCATATAAATAATGACGCCAAATCTTCAAGGCGTGGACAATAGCTGCTAGCTCAAGATTGTGCACTAGATAATTCTTCTCATGCACTTTCCATTGTCTGGACGCGTAGGCAATCACCCTACCGTCCTGCATCAAAACTGCTCCAAGGCCAACTCTCGAGGCATCACAGTAAACTGTATAAGAACCTGAACCCGTAGGAAAAACTAACACCGAAGTTGTAGTCAAAGATGACTTGAGCTTCTGAAAGCTCTCCTCACACTCCTCAGTCCACCTGAACTGAGCAACCTTTTGGTTAGTCTGGTCATAGGTGATGCAATAGATGAAAATCCCTCTACGAAACAGCGACAGTACCCTGCCAAACCAAGGAAACTGTGAATCTCGGTAGCTGCTGCCAGTCTAGGCCAGCTCTGCACCACCTCTACTTTTTTCGGATCAACCTGAATACCCTCACTGGACACCACGTGCCCCAAGAACGCTACTGAATCAAGCCAGAACTCACACTTCAAAAATTTTGCATACAATCTTGTCTCTCTCAAGGTCTGAAGCACAACTCTCAAATGTTGCTCATGAAACAGTAACAGGGGCAGCATACTCCCAACAACTTCTAAACAGTAAAAACAACCACACAAGTACCCTACTCTCATGACCAAACATATCTACTCTTCAACTTTTAACAAAATCAGTACCAACCATGTGATTTAAACCAATCCTAAGATAGAAAAAACACATCACTAGACTCAACAATTGAACTAATACTCAACTAAAAGAAACTTAGAACCTAATGACTAAATTAAAAAAAAAAGTGATGCATTGATAAGTGAATACATTAATGAAACTCACGACTTTAAGCAAAAACGAAATCAGAAATACTACATATGAAATCAGAACTCAAACAGCTAACGTAAAGCCAAAACATATCAATGATGAGGTAAAGTAGAATAACCAATTCAGTTAAAACAAAAAATGAAAATCAAAAACTAGACTGAAAGCTAACTGAAACGATTGTTAACAAGATTTACACTACAACGAAAACTACGACAAAAAAATAAAGGAATAGAAAATTCAAAACATTCAAAGTTTGAGTTTTACCGAATTTGAGTGTTCATACGCTAGTGGCGTAGCGACGGTGAGGCAGTGAAACAATAGGGGGACAGTGGCGCAGCTCGAGCAAGATTCCATTGTCGATTTTCCTCGAAACCATGACTCCGGAGAATTGGAGGCTAGTTTCGATGAAAATCGACGACAAAACCTTGCTTTAAGGCCAGTGTGCAGAGAGAAACGGAGGCCGCAGAAAGATAGTGAGGCGGCGAGCCGGCGGTGACGCCAGGCCCTAGCATTCTTCCAAAAATACCAAAAATTGACCCCAGGCCCACTTGGTCCAAACACAAGGCTCAGACCAAAACCCGATCACCCATAGCCCCACGACTTCAAATATATGATTGTTTTGAAATCCAACCCCAAATTGAGGTTGAATTACCCAAAATCCCATAAACCCTAACTCTACCCAAAATCCTAATTTTCTACTTTGATTTTTAGGATTTAGGCCTAGATTCTAGTGATTAGGGAAGGAAAGTGGAAGACATTGGTGTTAGGAACACTTACCGAAATGGCTATGGAGGAGAAAATGGCTTGGAGGTCTTCAATGGGGGTTGGAGAAGAAGAAAAAGGTGAAGAATGAGAAGAATCCCGTAACCATTATGTTTTTGAATTTTATAAATCTTTAGGCGAATTTACTCTCTGCGATCGCAGAAAAGGGGTTGTGATCGCAGAGGAAGACCTGGCTGACACTATGCGATCGCAGGGAAGGTAATGCCATCGCAGAGCTATGAAGTCCCACCCTATGCGATCGCAGAACAAAGGTCGGGACCGCACTGACCAATCTACCCCTAGACCTACCTAGTACACTACGCGATTGCGTAGAGCATCAATGACCCCTCCCAGCCCAGTACTATGCGATCGCGGTTAGGCTAATGCGATCGCATAGAGGCACACACCAGACACCAGAAATTCAACAAAACACCAGATTTTTCCATGTTTTTACACCCCGTTAACTACCCAAAAAGTCACCCGAACCCTCGGGGCTCAAAACCAAAAGCACACACGACTCCCAAATCATCCTACGGACTTATTCATGCATTTAAATCACCAAAATATCATCAAAAACAAGGAATTACACTCCAAAGCTCATAGAATTTTCTTAAAATTTCATAAAGCTCAATTATTCAGATTTTGATCCGAAACATGTCATATTAAGTCTATTTTACATCAAATTTCACAAATAACTCATATAACATATATTAAACCTGTTCCGGGCTCCAGAACCATAATACGGGCCCGGTAACACGGTTTTCACATTAATTATCATTTTTAAAACTTTTATATTTTTCACAAAATAATTTTCTTTAAAAATTTGTTTCTCGAGCTTGGGACCTCGAAATTCGATTCCGGGTATACGCCCAAGTCCCATATTTTTCTACGGACCCTCCGGGACCATCAAATCACGGGTCCGGTTCTGTTTACCCAAAATATTGACCAAAGTCAACTTTATTCCTTTAATTATTATGAGTTCAATTTTTCAACACATTACCATATAAAGACTTCCCGGCTACGCGCTCGGGTTCTGCTAGGGGTGTTCAAAACCGATCCGAAACCGAAAACCGAACCGAACCGAAGCTTAATGGCTTACTGNGATTTTTTAATTAACGGCTTATCGGATTGGGGGCGGATTATTCAATTTTCTTAACGGCTAATCCGTTAACCCGTTAAGAATATAAAATTTATTTTTATCCATATATAATTATATATTATATATTAAATATCAAAAACAAAAACACAAAATGACAAAAACCCTTCCGCTCTCCTAATTCTTAAACAAACACAAAGTCAAAAACCCTAAATGTAATTCCTAATTTCCTATTTCGTAACGCCTAGTCGCCTACTGCTGTGAGCACTGAGCACTGAGCCTGAGGTGAGCCGTCGCCCGT
>MDKJ01205986.1:0-47076 GCA_005239525.1 Nicotiana knightiana | reverse complement strand
TAGCTGTCCCGGGGCCCAGGCGTTTCAGCCCTAAAGCCTGGGTAAAGCCAGGCTGGTCCAGGCATTACAGCCCTAAGGCCTGGGTAACGCCTGGTCCCCCCAGGCGTTATGGGCCTAACGCCTGGGTAACGCCAGGCTGCCCCAGGCTGTTTGGCTTGGCGCCTGGCTATCCCCCGGGTGTCCCCTCTCGCGTATTCTTCGACGTATTTGCATCCGTTTAGCCCCGTTTCCATTTCCAATTCACCTACACATAAAATAAACCCTATTAAGCATATACGACGTGTATTTTATCATTAAAGCACATAAAATGCGAGGTATATAATGCTTAAAATCACGAATTCTAGCCACACATCAGGGACATATCTTCTTCTGCTGCCTGCTTACGATATGGTCTTCTCATCTCTCACATTCTCGAAGTCATGAAGGTAGACTTAGCACCTTTTTCACCCAAGCACATTACTAGTAGTACTTATGATAAGACATATTTTTCAATGATGGGGTATACCTTGGATAATGATGGATGTGTTAAGAGTGCAGAAGTTGAAAGCATTCCAGTGCCAGTTGAAGTTCAAACTGCACAACCAGCATCTCAGTCGACTGCCTCTCAAAATCATCAGCGAATTCAACACTATCTAGATAGGGTAAAAGTACTACTGGTTGAGATGAAGTAACAAGTAGAAAAAATAAGGGAAGTTACTAAGGAGACAGGTACAGATGTGGCTAAGTTCAAAATGGATATAGGAGCCACGCGGAGACAAGGATCCAGGGCATTCAACTTTATGAGTGAAAAGATGGATAAACGTGTCAAAGATGTTTAAACTTCTATGACTTGTTCTGCACCAAAGTGATAAAAACTCTCAAGTATTTATTGGGAAGAAGCTAATGCGTATCTGTGTGATGGTGTTACAAATAATATTTTTCTTATGCTTTTGCTTGCTTGCTGGTGGTTTTAAACAAACTTTCCTTTGCTTGAGTGTGTAAAAATTATGCCTCTTCTGAAGGCATTACTTTTGTTGTTCTACCTCACTAATTATTATGTATATTACTTCCTATATTACTTGTATTGTGTTCTTTCTTTTCCTTTTTGATTGATGTCAAAGGGGGAGAACAGTGTATAAAAGTAAAACAATCAACTCAGGGGAAGATGGCATCAACTTAGGGGGAGCAACTTAGAGGGTGAAATAAAAAGGAATGTCTCATAATTATTGTTTACTATCTCTTGATTGTCATCAACAAAAATGGGGAGATTGCTATGTTATAATCCATAGTTTCAATAATGACAATGTTCACTTATGTTGTTTGCAGGAATCGAAATCATCAAAAGGAAAGAAACATAACGAGAAGATGTCCAAAGATGTGATTGTTGAATTAATGGACAAGAAAAAAGAATCATATTTTATCACATCCATTCTGCCTCAATCAAAGGACTTCAGATTACACATTACGGCGCTAGTTCCATCAAAAACATTTTATCATTAATGAAGCTCAATTCAATGCTTGAATGTCTCCTCAATGTAAGCACGTGACAAAGAAAGTCACAATCGAATCCGGCCCTTCCCGAAAGCAGGATTCGAAGAGGCACCCATTGGGTCAAATCCCTTTGAAGATCTCGTGCCTCTATTTTTGGTTAAGGCTCAACGTCTCTCTACTCTCCTATAAGAAGTCTGCTTATATCTAATGGAATACTTGCGCAACTACACAGATTATTTTCTAAGTCTCTCTACTTCTTAGCCTAAACAATGTCATCCTTAGTTTATCAGTGTCTCAAAGGATAGGAAGGTTTATAACACAAAAGAGAGTTGTGCCACAACTGAAGATTTGTTGTTTCTATAATTCATTGGTAGTGAACGAATCAAAACCATATGTAGTATAATACTTTCAAGATCTAAAGAGAACCCGTGTGACCCACGGGAAACTGGACGTGAGTACCACACTGGCACCGAACCAGTATAAAAGTACTATGTGTCAATTACTGTTATTTTAGATTCTACTCTTAATCCAGTCAACGAAAATCATCGTTAGTCGACTATTTTCTTAATAGAACACAATTCAAACCCCTCTTAACACTGTCGTTGGTGCACTATTTCAAGAAGGAACCTCTCAGGTTCAAACTCCTTTTTGAACGGACAACACTTTTCTCATTGGAAAGTGTGTATGGAAACATACGCGATGTCATATGATATTAAAGTTTGGCGTATGATTAAAAAGAGAAATCTTCCAATCCCACCAAAGAAGGATGCAAATGGTCAATTTATCGTATCAACTGATCCTCTTGACTTAGATGACCACACTGATGAACAAGCTACTGTCATAATTGTGCCAAAGTAAAAAATCTACTTTACAATGCTATCAGTGGAGAAGAGTATGAAAACATATCAAGTTATGAAATAGCCAAAGAAATGTGGGACAAACTAGAGGTCACCTACGAAGGAAACAACAAAGTGAAGGAAACAAGGATCAATCTTCTGGTTCGGGACTACGATCTATTCCAGATGAAGGATGGAGAATCAGTAGAAGAGTTATTCTCTAGGTTCAGCAAAATTCTTGGAGATCTTAAGTCCTTTGGAAGACCTATCAAAAGTGGTGAACAAGTTAGAAAAATTCTCATGAGTTTAACTACAATTTGGCAGTCAAAAGTCATCGTGATGGAATGTCAGGATCTTGACAAAATTTCCTATGATGAACCTAGAGGTGATCTAATTGCTTTCAAGAAAACGCACTTGGATAGACAAATTAAAGAAAAGAAGAAAATTGTTGCTTTTAAAGCAAATGTGGCTGAACCAGAAAATGAAGAAGAAGAAGGATGAGAACAAGATGAAAACATTGACATGCTCTCTCAAGTTGTAACAAACATGATGAGGAAAAAAAAAATAGCATAAAATGGGAAGCCTAACTTCAGGAAAGGAAGGATAAACAATGAAACTAATAAAAATGATGGAAGGTGCTACGAATGTGGAAAATTTGGTGACATTCAAGCTGATTGTCCTGAACTAAAGAAGAAACTCAACATAAACATACAAAAGAAGAAGTCCTTTGGAGCATGGAGTGATGAATAAGTGTCTGATCATGAGGAAGTTTCTAATATATGTTTCATGGCTATCAATGAATGTTACGATTCAGGGGAGCTTGAAATAATGGCAGGTAGAGATGATGAGGAAGAGAACTCAAGAGAACTTGGCCTTATGGCATACGAAGGAACTAGCGAGGTACATCTTCCAACATGCCCTAATTGTTATGAACTTCAAGAATTTGTTGATATTGCTCTTGCAGTTATTGAAAGAGTTGTGAATGAACTTAGAAAAATGAAGAGAGAAAAGAAAGATTGGGCTCTGAAACTGGAAGTCTGTAAAATTGAGTGTGATATGCTACAAGATGAAGTTAATGAGCTTCAACTTTAATTGAATGGATTGAAAACATCCACTAGACACTACTCAGTCAAATCAAATCAGACTACTCATCACAAATAGAAATCTCTTGCATGTTACTTTTGTGGTAAAAATGGCCATAGTACTAACCAATGCAGGAACAAAATTAGAGCAGAAAAAGGTTCTGGAAACTCTAATAGTCCATTATGTTTTTATTATGGTAAAAGGGGTCACACCTCAAATCGTTGTAGGTTCAAGAATAACAGGAGATGGGTCTGGAGACCTAAACCTTCAAATCAAACCAACACTCAGCACTCTAACAATTTAGGACCCAAGCAGGCTTGGGTACATTAAAACAAGTAATTTTGTTTTGCAAGAACACCGCAAGAAGAATCGAAAAGGAAAATGGTATCTCGACAGCGCGTGTTCCAGACATATGACTGGTGACAAACAATTGTTCAAATCAATCACCAAACTATGTAACAATGACAATGAGGTTCATTTTAAGAAACATGGCTGGTTTATAGAAGATGAATCAGGTAAAATCATTCTTTCAGGTAATAGAGACATAAATAACTATACTACTAGTAATTTAGATAATCTTGGAGATCAAATTTGTCTTACTTACATGAAAGATGATCCCCAGATCTGGCATAGAAAACTTGGTCATGCCATCACGCATCCTATTCAAAATCATTCTAAACATGATCGTGGAAAATTCTCTACCTTATCACTTGGAAAAAGTTTTGAGTACAGCATACCACATCACCAATAGGTGTCTCATTCGACCACTCCTCAAAAGGACTCCTTATGAATTATGGAACGGTAAGAAACCCAAGATCAACTATTTTCACCCATTTGGATGCAAGTGCTTTATCCAAAATAATGGAAAGTAAAATTTGGATAAGTTTGATTCTAAGAGTGATAAAGTTATATTTCTTAGATACTCTCCTTCAAGTAAAGCATATAGAGTTTACAATGCATTGGAGAATCAACTCATGTTATTTTTTGTTGATACTAACCCTCGCCCAAGGAATGAAAAATTCTAGAAGATAAGGAACTCTCGTTTGTCCCTAAATCTATTATTGTAAGAAAGGATCATCAAAGTGAGTCAGCTGTTCAGTAGGCTCAACCAGCTGAAGAGCTCGCAGGAAACCTCAAACAGTCTCCAGCAGCTCAATCGACTAATGTAGAAAGAGAAACTTCCTCAAACACTCCGAATGAATAGAAAATGGAACCTGGCTATCCTCACAAATTCATTATAGGAGATTCACATGAAGGAATCACTACAAGAAGATCTCAGAAGAACAAATCTCATGTGGCTCTTATTTCTAAACTTGAGCCAAAGAAAGTGCATGAAGCTCTGAAAGATACTCATTGGATAAATGCTACGAAATAGGAATTAGATCAATTTGAAAGAAATAAAGTGTGGGAATTGGTTCCAATACCTTCAAACTCTTCCATCATTGGAACTAAGCGGGTATTAAGAAAAAAATTAAATAAATCTGGTCAAGTGGTTTGAAATAAAGCAAGATTCGTTGCTTAAGGATACTCTCAGCAAGAAGGAATCGACTATGATGAAACCATTGCGCTCGTAGCAAGACTCACATCCATACGAATATTACTTGTTTTTGTTGCTCATAAAGGATTCAATCTATTTCAAATGGATGTTAAAAATGCAATCTTAAATGGCTATATCTGCGTAGAAGTATATCTGAAGCAACCGCCAGGATTTGCAAACGTCACCTTTCCTGATCATGTATACAAGCTGACTAAAGCTTTGTACGGTCTCTAATAAGCTCTGCATGTCTGGTATGAAAGGTTAAGTTCTTTTCTTCTAAATCAAGGGTTCAAAATAGGTAATATTTATATAACTCTATTTATTAAGCATTCCAGTTCATGTAATCTTATTACTCAAATTTATGTTGATGATATTTTTTTTGGTAGTCCTGACTCTGTTTTATGTGAAGAATTTGCTCTTTCCATGAAAGGAGAATTCGAAATGAGCATGATGGGAGATCTGACATTCTTTCTCGGACTTCAAATCAAACAGTCTCCTAAAGGGATTTTCATTAACCAAACCAAGTACACTAAGGAGCTTATCATAAAGTATGGCATAGAAAATGCTAAGTTAATCGGCAGTCCAATGAGTCCAACAACAATGCTCGATAAAGACAACAATGGAAAGAAGTTTGATGAGACCATGTATAGAGGAATGATTGGATCTCTATTATGTTCAGTGTGTGCAAGTTTGCAATATTTTAGTCAGCTCCTAAGGAATCCCATCTAACTGTTGTTAAGCAAATTATTAGATATCTAATTGGTACTTCTGATCTAGGTTTATGGTATGATAGTTCTAATAATTTTTCTTTAATATGTTTTTCAGATGCAGATTTTGCAGGTGACAAGATTGATAGAAAAAGCACAAGTGGCACGTGTCAACTTTTGGGAATTGCCTTAGTATCTTGGCATAGCAAGGAACAAAATTGTGTTGCCCTATCAATGACTGAAGCAGAATATTTAGTTGTTGGAATTTGTTGTACACAAGTTCTAAGGATTATGCATCAACTTCTCGACAATAATTTATCTCTTACCTCTAATCCTATATGTTGTGATAGTACCAATGCTATTTGTTTACCAAAAAACTATGTGAATCATTCTAGAGCAGAGAATATAGAAATTAAGCATCATTTTATATATGATCATGTTGCTAAAGGTGATATTATTTTAGAGTTTATATTACTACCGATTCTCAACTTGCTGGTACTTTTACAAAACCACTTTTGGAAGAAAGATTTTGTTTTCTCCGAAAAAAGATTTGCACGGTGCCAAATTTGTAAAACAAATATTTTAACATCTTCTAAAATATTTCATTTCCTTAGTTATGTGTGGCTTAGTGTAACGATGCGGCCGGTCGTTTCGAGAGTTTAGCCCTGTTTCCCCCGTTTCTGCTTCATTTTATGTGGTTCAGCTTCATTTATGTGTGTTGGGTCGGTTGGTTCGGGTTCAGAGTGGACATGATGAGAATTGAGGCATTTAGTCTCTGAAGGTAGCCTAATAATTGAGAAAGTCAACTGAGAGTTGACTTATTGGTGAACGATCTCGGAATGCAGATTTTTGATTCAGATGGTTTCGTTAGGTGATTTGGGACTTAGGAGTGTGTTCGGAATGAAGTTTTGATGTCCGGTGTAGAATTAGGCTTGAATTCGCGAAAGTTAGTTTTTGGCGATTTCCGGTCGGCAGTGGAAAATAGGATACCGGGGTCCGAATGGGATTCCGGAAGTTGGAAAGGGTCCGTAATATCATGTGGGGTACGTGTGCAAGATTTTAGGTCAATCAGAGGTGTTTTGGTTGGTTTCGGCGTAGTTGGCAAAATTTTGAAGTTTCAAAGTTCATAAGCTTCAATTTGATATAATTTTTGTGTGTTCATGTTATTTTTGGTGTTTCGAAGGCTCGAATAAGTTTGAATGATGTTATGGGGTGTGTTGGTAGGATTGGTTGAGGTCCCGGGGGCCTCGAGTGTATTTCGGATGCTCAAACATGCACTTTTTGGCCTTAAGAAGACTGTTGTTTTCTGGTGTTTTAGCAGCAGTGAATCCTTCAATGCGATCGCGTGGACTCGTCTACGATCTCATAGAGTAAAGGAATGGGGCAGGAATTTTTTTCTATGCGATCGCGTGGTTTGGATCGCGTAGGTTGGTCAGGTAAGGCAGTGCGATCGCGTGGGTATTGGTACGATCGCGTAAAGGATTCTGAGGCACGTGTGTGGGGTAGAAAGTTGTTCTCTGCGATCGCGTGTATTAATTTGCGATCGCCTTTTATTGGCTGGTCTGTGCATCGCGATCGCGTGTCTAATGTCGGGATCGCACTGAGGAAGTTATATGGCTGGGCAGAATGTTTTAAAGGCCATTTGTGCGAGAACAGTTCATTTTCCTCCATTATTGAACGAGTTGGGAGCTCTTTTTAGAGGGTTTGAAGATGAAATTGAAGGGAATCACTTGGAGATAAGGTTTGAAACTTCATAACTCGTTTATATGTCATTTTGTAAGTAATTAAACCGTAAAATTGTTGGAATTAAGCCAATTTGGGGAAGAAGGGTGCATGGAAATTGAAATTTCCTTTTGAGGGTTTGAGTGGGAAATTGTGGTCCGATTTTAGTGTTCATGGTATCTATAGAATCGTGGAAGGACGAGGATTCTAGTGATGTAAATTTTATCGAATTCTGAAACATGGGCACAGGGCTCGGGTTTGGCTGAATTTCGAGATTCTTGTATAATTTGATAGTTTTCGATTGGGTTGTGTTCCTTTAGTATATATTCATGATGTTGAACTGGTTTTAGCTGGATTCAGAGCAATCAGGAGCAAATTTGAAGGGCAAGAGGATAGCGACTAGTGTTGTGGCCCGGTAGAGGTAAGTAATGGTTATAAATCTTGTCTTGAGGGTATGAAGCCTCGGACTACGTATTTCTCACTGATTTTAGAATGGCGCACATGTCGGATGATGAGTATGTGGCGCGCACTGATATTTGGATTGGACTTGGTCCTCTCCACCGGAACTATTGAGTTGTGTATTTTACTCTAAAGTATATGTTAAATTGTGTTCTAAAGATTTCTGAAATATTTTGGCTAAAAGCCATATTTGGGGCCTCGTGCCGACATGTTTAGACCCATTGGGGGGGGGGGCTTTTTACTATTGTTTTCCTCACTGATTATTGATGATTTCACTCACTCACATTGTGCTTACAGTTTTGGAAACTCAGCCTGATTTACACTACTTTGAGATTTAAAATTATGTTTTGGGTTGAGTACCCCATTTTACTGATTCGCCAGAGGGGCTTTTGAGAGGGTCTGACTGAGTGAGGCTGAGGGCCTGATTTGTGAGGATATGATACGCCACGAGGTGGCTTGATATTAGCGCTTGGGCTGAAGGAGCCCCTCCGGAGTCTGCACACACCCTCAGTGAGCGCACCGAGTGCTGAGTGACGAGTGATTGGGAGGCATGAGTGACTGTGAGGTGCTGAGTGACTGATTACGAGTGATGGTGAGGTATGACCGAGGGGATGATCATAAGTGATTGTGAGTCATGCCCGAGGGGCTGATTATGATACATGTTTTACCCGAGGGCCTCTATATGATTCATTTCATTTTCATACTAAATCTTTCTGTTTGAAGTTGTTGAAAATATACATTCTACAAAGGATTTTTCTGAAGTTGGTTATAAGGCATGATGATTTCATATATTTATGTTATATAGTTGGAAAGAAAGGCTGTGCATCTTCTGAATTGATGAAATTGATTTTATGTGTTTCTTGCTGCTCAGACCTAATTTATTTTCATTATTACTGAGTTGGTGTACTCACATTACTCCCTGCACCTTGTGTGCAGATTCAGGTGTTAGGGCAGGGTGAGTTGTCTATATGTTCTAGAGATTCTTCGAGGTCTGCGAGGTAGCTGCATGCGTCCGCAGTCCTGCTCTCAGTCCTGCTTACTATTATAGAATTTATTTTCTTTTCAGTTGTATATTTTATGTATATGCTCATGACCGGTGACTCCGGGTTCTCGGGGGTTGTATTTAATATGCAGTATAGCTTTAACTGTTTTATAAATGTTTAAAAGGAAACCTTTATGGGTAATCAGTATAGTAAAGATGTAAATGGAAGCTTATTATGATTCAAGTGTAGCTTTGGCTGGCCTAGTTCGACGATAGGCGCCATCACGACTGTCTTAGATTTGGGGTCGTGACAGTTTGGTATCAGAGCGCTAGGTTACATAGGACTCACCAGTCATGAGCAGGTTTAGTAGAGTCTTGCGGATCGGTACGGAGACGACTGTACTTATCTTCGAGAGGCTGCGGAACCCTTAGGAAAAAACTCACATTCTTGTCGTGTGAATCCATTGTATTCAGCCAAGAGTGTGACTCTTGAATTCCTTCTATGCATTCTAACGCGCACGAGAACGCTTGGTATCAGCTGTGCATCGGTGACTTGTGGCTTCTATGGATGAGATGTGATTTTGGCATGTTGGTAATGGGCCAGTCGGAGGACTTGATGCCGGATTCATTATGTGGCATGATTGCTGAGATTTTCATTGTGTGGACACATGTATTTGGGGACTTATATGTCCATTTGTGTTCTTATTGATGAGAATTTGTGACTAGATATCTATGTGGTGGGTGTGATTTGATGGTTAGATGTGTTCAGACTGTGATTTGTGATAAAAGGGTTAGCTGGAAGTGTGGTAAGATTTATCGAGTGTTTGATTTCTGTCTCGATTTGGTATATGGCCTTGAGTTGTAAGTATGTTGGAAAACCTCTCATGTTTTGTAGTTGTGGAGTGAAGCGGATTTTTCTATTGGGTTATGACTTCCTGGTGATGTCTTTTGAGCTGATCATTTTCCCCAGTAACGTTCATGTATTTTATTAACATTGTATTCCAGCCGTATTAGCACTCCTTGTTATTGTATTCATTGATGGCGTCCTGGCATATTCGCGTAGCCAGGAGTACCATACTCAGTATCTGAGGATGGCGTTATAAGGATTCAGGGAGGAAAGGCTCTGTGCCAATTCTCCGAGTGTGAATTTTGGCTCGGTTCAGTAGCATTCATGGGACACGTGGTGTCCAGTGAAGGTATCCATGTGGTCAGACACGTATGGGTAGAGCTTCCAGAAGCTCGAGATTTCTGTGACCAGCGCTCCAGTGTTAGTTCCACCATAAGCTTCAGGTTTTTACCACGTATTGTGGTGCCTCGAGGGTAGACGTTTGTTGTGTTCAGATGCAAGAAGGTGTAGTGATTGCGTGATAGCTCTGGTCTTCATAAGTGTATGGAGAGATAGCAGTTGAGGCCAAGCGGGCAGGGGTATCTCCTGCGAATTGTCCCAGGGTGTGTGGTCCCTATGTAGTTCTGTAATAAGTTATCTTCTACCAGTAAATGATATATGTTTTGATTGGAGTTTAGATTGCTTGTGGAAGTTGGCGTGACTATTGCAATAGTGAATGCGAGATTTGCAGATGACTTGATCTGTTAGACGGGTGGTGTTATTATGGGCATTGTGAGTTATTGTTTGTCTCGATCGTTTGCTTTGAGCCACATGGGGGAGTCTGTTAATGATAAGTTTATTGCACGACTATGTGTGGTATTGGTTTCAGTTCGAGGTATATTGGTAAATCACTTATGACCTGCAGGTGTGGGGTCTGGGAATGTCACGAGTAATGGAAATTTCTTTGATATAGGTTGCAATGTACATTGTCGGGTAATTGGGTTCTATTGAATGATTTAGTGGAAGTTGTAAAAGGTGTAGTGTGTGCAGTGTATGAATTTGCTTGTGGCTTCAAGTGAATGGATTACTTTCCTAGTATGTTAGTGTGCAAACGGGTCAGGTCGATTCTGTCTAATTGGTCAGTGTGATTGAAATTTACGTTAAAGGGTGTCAAGACTTGTGGCATATCTACATCATCACGGGTTCTACATATCAGTATCAGGAAGGTGAAGGTAATGGCTTTAGATTCGCAGGAAGTCTCTGCAAGGTAAGTATTTTGGATGTGGTACTTTTGGGGATATTTGAGAGAGTATTCGGCAGCTTATGAGCCTTAGATGGTTTGGTTTTATGCTTGGGTCGCCTGTGGTGAGTCTGGGTTGAAAATTGTGGTATTACGGCAGGGAGAAGTATCAATTTGAAGGTAAGTCAGAAGGAACTTGGGTAAATAGGGCAACTTGGTAGTAGGTCGGATCGACATGGTAAATGATACGATTAGTTCTTGGGTGTTCATGAGGTGACGTGTTTTTCGGGTGTTTCTTAGCAATGCTCTTGGATATTTGGGTGGCCTACGTTGTTTGGTTGAGTTAGAAGAATTCAATCGTGATGGTTTGGTGTTGCACAAATGGGATTTCGGATAGTTCCGGATGGTTTCTACCGCGGTTAAGGGTGCATATTTTCTTATGACATGTAGTGAATTTGTTTCTAAATGGGATCCAATGGGAGTTCTTGGCTAGTTGGGTACGTAGTTGCTTGTTTCTCGGAAGGGACCATGGAGTTCACGTATTTTTCCTAGGTTGGCATGGCGTGTGCAGTATGTTGGGTAGAGTTGAGATTTGCATATGTGAGGTCACGATTCGGTTATGGAAGAAAGGTCATAAATTCCTAGGCATCATGGGCAATTTCAGATGACTAGGTAGATGATATTACTAATTGGAGCAACTTGATGAGGGTATATATTTGAGAAAGAGCAATGTGTTTGAGTTAAGGGTACTTCATTGGTAACGCGTCGCCCTATTGTTGGATCGACTGTTGATATTCAAGGTTGCTTGGTAAACGGAAGAATTACAGGGGTATCCCTCGTGGAATGAGTGAGTATTTGGGATGTGTTATGTATTCGAGCGGTGGAGTTGTGATCAGATATGGTAAATTCGTACGTTTCATGGACTACGAGACTGAGAGTTCTCATAAACAAGAAATTTTGTGGTAGTGAACTGCGAAGATGCGAGCTGAGCTAGTCGGATGTTAGTATGTACCATGATTCTGTCTTTGTGAACTTTTTGGTAAATTATCTATCTGTCGTGGGTGATCGGAGTTAATTTAGGGTCACTGGTAGGCTAATATGGGTGTGTGTTCTGCACCGGGTCGGAATTGTTGGTTCCGAATTTCTATTATTGAGGAAGGTACCATTCGATTGTGATTGAGTTTATTCATGTTCTAGAGTGATCTATGAGATTACTCTTCGGTGTTGCGAGGAGTGGTGATTATTGGTTATATGCACATATCGTGCTGTTCTAATTGGGCGTTATAGCTAGATTTTAGTAAGGTAAGTAATTGGGTGTTGCGGGATTGAGACGTGTTGGTTATATACGTTCTATTTCGGGTGGCATGGTATCGTCTGGTTTACCCCGTGGTTATGGTAATGCACTTTGAGTATTTGATGTCGAATCTTGAATGGTTATTGATTTTTGGCAAGGTGTCTTGAAGTATTTCAAGTGGACCAGTGTTGGATGAGATCGCGTAGTGTAGCGGAGTTATGTAGGGGTATGACCTTTAGTATTGGATACATGTGTTTTTGATTTTTATGGTGTGTGCTAGGCTGTTAGTATGATATGGTGATGGTAATTGTTAATGACAAGATAGTCCTCTCGTGTGGATATTTTATATAATTTGATTACATTGGGAAGTTGCTGTTAAGTGCACAAGTTGCACAGGTTTTGGCTTCGAACTGTATCGATGTTTCATGTTATCAGGGTGGTCGTGATGGATGAGAAAAGGTCATTGGACCTAGAGTGAATATTTTCAAAATTTTGTATAGCATAGTTGGAAGGATAAATATCGGGAGTCGGCTTAGAAATCTTCTATAATTTCTGTTTTGGGAAGGGGGAGTTTCATGTCTGGATAATCGGGTGAATGGTTGTTAGTTCTATGTGCTTCTTTCATCATCGGCAATATATGGAAGTGTTAGAGCGAGGCATTTCTTGATAAGAGGTTATGTACCGGTACTGGGTTGTTCTGAGAAGTTATTGTGACTAAGAGTTATCGCTATAAGTGTTTGAGTCATGCGGTGTATTATGTGATTTCATCATGGGTGCGTATATAGCTTGATTCAGCATGTTCAGACTTCTTCAATTTATAGTTATGGAAATTTTGACCTAGTATATTATTTCAAAAGTGGGAATTTGGTTCTAAGGTTTATGGGCCAGGATTTGGATTTCGAAATTTCAATGGCATTGTGCTACTAGACCTATATAGGATAGGGTGACGTGGGATCACCCCCGAGTATGCGCTTGGTAAGCTACTTAACAGGTTGATGGTGTTGGAGAACAACTCTTGGCACGTTCGAGGACAAGCGTATGTTTAAGTGGGGGAGGATGTAACGACCCGGTCGGTCGTTCCGAGAGTTTAGCCCCGTTCCCCCGTTTCTGCTTCATTTTATGTGGTTCAGCTTCTTTTATGTGTGTTGGTTCGGTTGGTTCGGGTTCAGAGTGGTCATGGTGAGAACTGAGGCATTTAGTCTCTCAAGGTAGCCTAATAGTTGAGAAAGTCAACTGAGAGTTGACTTATTGGTGAACAACCTCAGAATGCGGATTTTATGGCTCGTATGGGTTCGTTAGGTAATTTGAGACTTAGGAGTGTGTTTGGAATGAAGTTTTGATGTCCGGTTTAGAATTAGGCTTGACTTGGCGAAAGTTAGTTTTTGACGATTTCTGGTCGGCTGTGGAAAATAGGCTATCAGCGTCGGAATGGGATT
The DNA here is from genome assembly GCA_005239525.1 of Nicotiana knightiana. NCBI lineage: Eukaryota > Viridiplantae > Streptophyta > Magnoliopsida > Solanales > Solanaceae > Nicotiana > Nicotiana knightiana. Next base: position 33,484 of record MDKJ01205986.1, on the reverse strand, counting down.
CCGGAAGTTGGAACAGGTCCGTAATATCATTTTAATTATGTGTGCAAGATTTCAGGTCAATCAGAGGTGTTTTTGTTTGTTTCGGCATAAATGGCGAAATTTTGGTGTTTTCATGTTGTTTTTGGTGTTTTGAAGGCTCGACTAAGTTTGAATAATGTTATGGGGTGTGTTGGTAGGATTGGTTGGGGTCCTGGGGGCCTCGGGTATATTTCATATGCTCAAATGACACTTTTTGGCCTTAAGAAGACTGTTGTTTTCTTGTGTTTTAGCAGCAGTGAATCCTTCAATGTGATCGCGTGGACTCGTCCGCTATTGCGTAGAGTAAAATAGTGGTGCATGCATTTTGTTCTATGCGATCGCGTGGTTAGGATTGTGATCGCGTAGGTTGGTCAGGTAAGGCAGTGCGATCGCGTGGGTGTTGGTGTGATCGCGTATGGGATTCTGAGGCGCGTGTGTGGGGTGGAAAGTTGTTATGTGCGATCGCGTGTGTTAGTTTGCGATCGCATTTAGTTGGTTGGTCTGTGCATCACTATCGCGTGTCTAATGTCGCGATCGCACTGAGGAAATTAGATGGCTGGGCGGAATGTTTTAAATGCCATTTGAGCGAGAATAGTTCATTTTCCTCCATTATTGAACGAGTTGGGAGCTCTTTTGAGAGGGTTTAAAGAAGAAAATTGAAGGAAATCACTTGGAGGTAAGGTTTTAAACCTCATAACTCGTTTATATGTTGTTTTCTAAGTAATTAAACCGTAAAATTATTGGAATTCAACCCAAATTTGGGGAAGAAGGGTGCATGGAAATTGAAATTTCCCTTCGAGGATTTGAGTGGGCAATTGTGGTCCGATTTTAGTGTTCTTGGTATGTATAGAATCGTGGAAGGACGAGGATTCTAGTGATGTAAATTTTATTGAATTCCAAGACGTGGGCCCGGGGCTCAGGTTTGGCCGAATTTCGAGATTCTTGTATAATTTGATAGTTTTCAATTGGGTTGTGTTCCTTTAGTATATATTGATGATGTTGAACTGGTTTTGGCTAGATTCGGAGCAATCACGAGCCAATTTTAGGGGAAAAAGCATAGCGGACTAGTGTTGTGACCCGATAGAGGTAAGTAATGGTTATAAATCTTGTCTTGAGGGTATGAAACCCCGGACTAGGTATTTCTCACTAATTTTAGAATGGCGCACATGTCAGATAATGAGTGTGTGGCGCGCACTGATTTCTGGATTTGACTTGGTCCTCTGTGCGGCAACTATTGAGTTGCGATTTTACTCTAAACAATATGTTAAATTGTGTTCTAAAGATTTCTGAAATATTTGGGTTATAAGCCATGTTTGGCGCCTCGTGCCGACTTGTTTAGACCCCTTGGGGCGGGGGGATTTTTACTGCTGTTTTCCTCACTGATTATTGATGATTTCACTCAGTCACATTGTGCTTACTGTTTTTGAAACTCAGCCTGATTTACACTACTTTGAGATTTAAAATGATGTTTTGGGTCGAGTACCCTAGTTTACTGATTCGCTCGAGGGGCTTTTGAGAGATTCTGACTGAGAGAGACCGAGGTCCTGATTTGTGAGGATATGATACGCCACGAGGTTGCCTGATATTAGCGCATTGGATGAAGGATCCCCTCCAGAGTCTGCACACACCCCCAGTGAGCGCACCGAGTGCTGAGTGACGAGTGATTAGGAGGCATGAGTGACTGTGAGATGCTGAGTGACTGATTACGAGTGATGGTGAGGTATGCCCGAGGGGCTGATCATGAGTGTTTGTAAGGCATGCCCTACGGGCTGATTATGTTAATTTTTTGCCCGAGGGGCTACTTATGATTTTACTACTTTCACTCTAAGCTTTTTGAAATATGTTTTGCCTGAGGGGCCTCCATATGATTCATTTCATTTTCATACTAAATCATTCGGTTTGAAGTTGTTGGAAATATACATTCTTCAAATGATTTTTCTGAAGTTGGTTTTAAGGCATGATGATTTCATATATCTATGTTATACTGTTGGAAATAAAGGTTGTGCATCTTGTGAATTGATGAAATTGATTTTATATGTTTCTTGCTGCTCATAACTGATTTAGTTTCATTACTACTGAGTTGGTGTACTCACATTACTCCTTGTACCTTGAGTGCAGATTCATGTGTTAGGGAAGGGTGAGCTATCTATTTGTTCCAGAGATTCTCGGAGGTTTGCGAGGTAGCTGCATGGGTCCGCAGTCCTGCTCTCTCTCCTTCTTACTATTATATAATTTATTTTCTTTTGAGTTGTATATTTTATGTAGATGCTCATGACCAATGACTCCAGGTTCTCGGGGGTTGTATTTAATATTCAGTATAGCTTTAACTGTTTTATAAATGTTTAAAGAAACCTTTATGGGTAATCAGTATAGTAAAGATGTAAATTGAAGCTTATTATGATTCGAGTGTAGCTTTGGCTGGCCTAGTTCCACGATAAGCGCCATCGCGACTGGCTTAGATTTGGGGTCGTGACACTTACTTTAATTTCTTGTAAGTGCAATAATTTCTTCTTCATCAGTACCGCCGATCTGTCACTTCAGAACCATCACTTCCTTTTAAACCCGCCTTTTCCTTTAACCAGGGCGACCCTCCTTTCCTCCTAATAGTAACGAGAAAAACCCTTCCTTCCCAGTTACTATCTTCATTCTCATCAAAGACAACATTCTCACCATGGCCAAAAGAAACCCCTCTTCTTGCACTGCAGCCAGACGAAGTAGAAGATTTCAAAAACCCCTCAACCTGAAGAACTTGTAGACTTGGAGTCGTCCATTGACTCAGATTTACTCAAAACAGATAATGAGAGCAGTGAATCGTCCGAAAATCCTCCCATTAGCTAGAAAAAAACAAGCAAAAGACCTATGGAGCAAACCCCTAAAAAGGCTGCATGCAAGAAAGGAAAACTTCAGAACACTGAATTCGGTCCTGAAGACAAATTGATCTTTTATGGTCCAAATGAAAAAGCAAGGTTTGATTCCTACAAGTCAAAATATATGGCTTATGGATGCTCTTTAAGTCTCTCTCTCATGAAAAAACTACACAGTGATATGACTGCTACATCTGATTTTCAACATCTTTCTTCTCTGTTTGATACTATTGGAAACTCTGTTTATGAGGAACCAGTGGTGATCTTTTATTCAAACCTATTTGTGAATGACAAAGATGATTCGGAACATATGCTTTTAGGCACTATAATTGTTTTGGAATCTTATAAATTTGAAAAGATTTTCTCGGCTAAATTTAGTGGGTTTGATGTTTTTGTGAAAATTCGTGTCCAAAAGATTTTGAAGTTTCATTTGAAGAAGAAAAAAACTTTTTATCTGATAATCCTCCAGATACCGGTCCCAAGAACCTTAAGTTTGAATAGTGTCTTGGCCCACATGATTGCTACTACTTTTCTCCTCAGAACTGGGTCCCTTAGCCCTTTTTCCACTAGAGACGTTTTTGTACTTTATTGTCTGGTTAACAGTAAAAGACTAGATTGGTTTGTGTGGATTTGCCAATACATGCTTGAATGTATCAGAGACATATCTTCTTATGCTGCCTGCTTACCATATGGTCTTCTCATATCTCACATTCTCGAAGTCGTGAAGGTAGACTTGGGACCCTTTTCACCCAAGCACATTACTAGTACTTATGATAAGACAAATTTTTCAATGATGGGGTACACCTTGGGTGATGATGGATTGGTTAAGTGCGTCAAAGTTTAAAGCATTCCAGTGCCAGTTGAAGTTCAAATTGAACAACCAGCATCTCAGTCGACTACCTCTCAAAATCTTCAGCAAATTCAGCACTATCTAGATGGGATAAAACTGCTACTAGTTGAGATGAAGGAACATGTAGACAAAATAAGGGAAGTTACTAAGGTGATAGGTATATATGTGGCTAAGGTCATAATGGATATAGGAGCCACGCGAAGACAAGGAACCAGGGCATTCAATTCCATGAGTGAAAAGACGGATAAACTTGTCAAAGATGCCAAAAACTCCTATGAATCCTTCTGCACCAAAGTGATAAACACTCTTATGTATTTCCTAGGAAGAAACTAATGAGTATCTGTGTAATGTTTTTACAAACAATATTTTTTTAATGATTTTGCTTGCTTGATGGTTGTTTTAAACAAACTTTATTTTGCATGGGTCTGTAAAACTTATGCCTCTGCTGAAGGCATTGATTTTGCTGCTCATTCTGACTAGTTATTATGTATATTACTTCCTATATTACTTGTATTGTGTGATTTCTTTTCCTTTTGAGATGTCAAAGGGGGAGAACAGTGTAGAGAAGTAAAACAATCAACTCAGAGGGAGATGGAATCAACTCAGGGGGAGCAACTTAGAGGGTGAAATAAAAAGGGAAGTCTCATAATTATTGTTTAGTCTCTCTTGATTGTCATCATAAAAAATGGGGAGATTTTTATGTTAAAATCCATAGTTTCCATTAGGACAATGTTCACTTATCTTGTTTGCAGGAATCAAAATCATCAAAAGGAAAGAAACCAAATGAGAAGTTGTCCGAAGATGTGATTGCTGAATTAAAGGACAAGAAGAAGGAATCAAATTTTATCACATACATTCGCCCTCAATCAAAGGAAATAATATTACACATCAAGGCGTTATTTCTATTAAATATTTGGTATCCTTAATTAAGCTCAATCGAAAGTTTGAATGTCTCATTAATGTAAGCATGTGACAAGGAAAGTCACGATCGAATCCGGCCCTTCAACACCAAGACTCAAAGAGGCACCCCTTGGGTGAAATCCCATTGAAGATTTCATGCTTCTATTTTTGGTCAAGGCTCAACATCTCTCTACTCTCCTGTAACAAGTCTACTACACACATTGTTTTCTAAGTCTCTCTATTTCTTAGCCTAAACACTGTAATCCTTAGTTTATCAGTGTCTCAAGAGATATGAAGGTTTAGAATACAAAATAAAGTTATGTCATTACTCAAGATTCATTGTTGCTATACTTCGTTGGTGGTGAACGAATCAAAACCATATGTATTGTAATACTTTCAAGATCTAAAGGGAACCTCCGTGACCCAAGAGAAACTAGATGTAAGTACCACGCGATACCGAACCTGTATAAAATTGTTATGTGTCATTTACTGTTATTTTACACTCTGTTATTAATCTAGTCAACTAAAATTATCGTTAGTTGACTATTTTTTTTAATAGACCACTATTCAACCCCTCCCCCCCCCCTCCTCTTGTACCTTCACCATATAATCAATCATATGTTCTTTCGTGATGCCCAATGTCTTCTTCTTCTTAGTACTCTAATAAACTCTAACAAATATTTTATGAAGCTTATCAATTACATACCTATGAGGGTCAATAGTTGAGAGAAAGTATTGACATACTTTGAAGTACATGTGAGATTATAACCACCTTTTATTCATAGGATAATAACTTGCCCTTCCATGCATGTAACTTGTTCTTCACCTTGCCAATTAATCATCACAATATATTTTTTTTCTTCTTGTGCAGTACAAAGGATAACACAAATATGTGAAGGTAAGCTACCCTTTCACAAAACCTATTGTATCTTCAACTTGTTCATATAGAATATCTACTATATTTCGATGCATATAGAATGAGATCTTCTCCTTATTGATCTTTGTCTAGTCATAGTTTCATACTTGTGCAATGTATCCATTATCATCTCCAAGGAGTCTCTCTCAGCGGATGCATAATAATATCATTAGTATAAGAGAGGTGATTCAAACTACTATTAAATTTAGGCATGCCATAACCTAGGAATTTTAATTATGAAATAACGAGTTGAAAACCCTAAACAAAACTTCTGCGTATAAACAAATATTGCGGGAGATAAAAATCTCCTTGCTTCACCCCTCTAGTAGAATCAAGGATTCCAGTAGCCTGACCATTTAATAATACGGACTACCAATTATTTGATATTATTCTCCATATCATTCCTACAAAGCACTCCACAAATCCTAGGTACCTAAGCACATTTAATAGATAGCATAGCACAATATATCATATGCCTTTGCCATATCCAATTTGATCATTACAATGGAAGGTTTAGCTCTCTTTCTAATATCTGCGACAATCTCTTATGTAAGTAAAAACTTCTTATTTATATTCCCCCCTTTCACAAATCCGAACTCGTTAGAGGAGACAAGTGAGCAAAGAAACTTCTCTAGCTTGTAGCACACTACCCTGGAGGTCACCTTGTTGATGAAGTTACTGGGACTTATGGTCTCATATTTTAGAATGTCTGCACAACTAGTTTCTTAGTAGTAGGATCGTATTAGTGTGAGTAATGTACTTCGGTAGCACATGTCCATCATAGAATGAGTGAGCAAGTGCATGTACATCCTTGCCTATAACCTCACATCAATCTTTATAGAAAATTCTAGAAAATCCATCAGGACCACTAGCAGTTGCACCACTAAATGTAGATAAAACTTTATTAGTTTCTTCAATTGTGGGACAAGTGCACAATCTTATGTTATCCTCATGAGATACCAAATTTAGGATACGATCCATCACACTAATCTTAATTGGCTATTTATCTCGAATGAATTGCTTTTGATAAAATTAAATAACATATGAAGACATCAAATCCATGCACTCAACCCAATCATCAATAGAGTTTTGAATTCAATTAAGCTGTAATTTCTTCCTCCTCCCACTGATGTCGTGGAAGAATCTGGTTCTTCTCTTACTCTCAACAAACTATCTTATTCCATCTTTTTGTTTATAGAATTATTATTCAAGGTGAAGGTATTTTTTCAATTCAACTTATGCTCTATTGTAACAACTTGATCGGTTGTTTTGAGCATTTGCACGTTTCTCGGTAGTTTGAGGGAAGGAGTAGCTCGGTATGATGTATTATAACTTATACGAATCATCAGTTTTGGTTTTCAAATTATTCGTAATCTATTTGGGAGAATGAATTTGATGGTTTAAGATTTAAGTGGGAAGATTTAACCAAGTTTTACTTTTGGTGAATTGGACCCCTAAACAGAGTTTTGATGGTTCTGTTAGGTCTCTATTGTGATTTTGGACTTGGGCGTATGCCCAAATATGCATTTGGTTGTTCATATAAGGAATCGATACTATTTGGCAGATGTTTGAAATGTGAAGGTTTGGAAAGTTGGATTGTGGTTCATGGAATTAGAATAGCTTCGTTATGAAATTTTCGACTTGTGTGCAAAATTTGGGTTCATTTCGAGTTGATTTGATATGTTTCAGCACGAGTTTAGAAGTTGAAATTTCAAATTTCATCCAACTTCGAATTGAGATGCGATTCATCATTTCGATGTTGTTATGCTACATATGAGGCCTCCAGTAGGTCCGTTTTATATTATGGTACTTGTTGGTATACTCAGACGGTGACTCGAGTGGCTCGAGTGAGTTTCAGATGAGGTTTAGATCGTTTTCGTTTCATGTTACATTGTTGTAGGCATGCTGATTCTGGTGTTTCGGCGTCTGCAGAAGAATGGGCGCAAATGTGAGCCTGCAGATTGAGACAGTTGTTCACAGAAGCACAAACATGCTTGGCTAGAGTAGATCGCAGAAGTGGATATTGGGACGCATCTGCGGCCCTGCACAAGCGATGGTCTAGGGCACCGACGCGAGATTGAGCGCGGAAGCGTGTTTGGTTTTGCACATGCGGTTGCGCAGAAGCGGATGGAGATTCGCAGGTACAAGGGGTCAGCTGGCTAGTGGAGTCCGTAGAAGCGGAGCTCGTGTCGCAAAAGTGACGCCGTAGAAGTGGCTCATGTGTCTGCGAAAGCGAAAATGCTTGGCAGAATGCTATAAATCGAGGCTCTTGGTTTTTCTTATCATATTTTGTGCTTTGGGGCTCTGGTTGAGACGACTTTTGAAGATGTTTTAACCACATGGATTAGGGTAAGTCTCCTCTACTCGGTTTTGGATTATATTTCGTGATTCTATATTCGTTTTTGATAATTGGATTATTATTTTAAAGAGAAATTCGGGATTTTAGCCTAAAGTTTCATACAATGAAGTTTTGATTTTTTGAGTTTTGAACATCGATTCGGAGTGGGATTTGGGTGAAACTAGTATGGTTGGACTCGTAGTTGAATGATTTATCGGATTTTGTATGTTTTGTCGTGTTCCGAGATTCGGGTCCGTATTGGAGTTTTGGGTTGATTTTGGGCGTTTGATTAATGATTTGACCTTTATCGGTTGGATTTGTTTCCTTTGACATTATTTGATCTATTTGAGTTGCTTTTGGCTAGTTTTGATTCGTTCGGAGGTTGGTAAGCGCGGGATGACATTTTTGGAGCGTCGCTTGGCTTGCTCGGTATTGGATTTTTCTTGTTCGAGGTAAGTAACACTTCTAAACTTGGTGCTAACGGTATGAAATTCCAAATTACGTGTTAGGTGATTGATGTTGAAGTGACACACATGCTAGATGGCGGGCATGTGGTCATGCACCATGTGAGTTGTGATTTAGTCGATTCCATGGAACTATGTAGTCATCTTATCTGATCATTTTTACAATGCACAATGTGTTAGAGAACTTGAGCTGTAATTTATGCTAGAAATCATGTTTAGGCTATATAATGGTACAATTGGGATGCACGGTGCTTGTTCTTTGATGTTGCGTTATTTGGTTAATTGCAGTTATGTACTCAGTCGCATTCATCATTTCATATCATATCTCAGTCTCTATTATTTTTTATTGTCACATTTTGCATCATTGATTAGGGCTGCTTAGTATGAGCGTTGTGAGCCTGTGAGACTGGAGAGATTGGTGACTGAGTGTCGTGTTGTGATATATATGTGTGTGTGTGTGTGTGTGTGTGTGTGTGTGTGTGTGTGAGTGAGTGTATGTGTGTGTGTGTGGATCAGATTGAATGCCACAACAAGCCTTATGGCTATGTATATGTGCATTAGGTTGCACGTCGCAACAAGCCTTATGGCTATATATATGTGCGTCGGGTTTCATGTTGCGACAAGCCTTATGGTTATATATATGTGGATCGGGTTGCATGCCGCAACGAGACTTATGGACATACATATCTATGGATTGGGTTTCACACTGCAACGATTATGGCTATATATCTATGTGGATCAGGCTGCTCGCCGCAGCAGGTATTGTACAAGAGTGCTGAGTATTGAGAATGGTGAGAGAGAATATGTGATAGTGAGATTGAGTACTCTCAATGTGTGTACATGAGTTCATCACTGAGATATATTGCATTTGACATACGCACTTGAGATACATGCATGTAGATGCATTTCCTTCTACTGTCCGATTTGGTGACATTCATGATTTCACCTATATATTGACATGCAGGCATAGAGATGTATTTTTCCTTATGTTAGCTGAAACTAAAGCACCTTGTATACTCTTGAAAGGTTTTTGGGAAAAATCACAGTTTTCAGAATTACTCATATGCTTTTGGTGTTTTCGGTGAAAGATTTGAAGTTGGCTATAATACTTGAAAAGCAAGACAATTTTTCTGTAACTGTGAATGAGTTGAGCATCTTATCTTTGTGTTATTTTCATGCAACATTTTATTACATTGTTATGAACTATTGCTGGTTATTGGAGTTGGACTCTGACCCTTATCCCAGCTCGTCACTACTTTCAACCTAAGGTTAGGTTTGTTACTTTTTGAGCACATGGGGTCGGTTGTACTCATACTACACTTCTGCACCTTGCATGTAGATGCTTGATGTTGATATTGATGTCTTCGATGGGAGATTGATTTGAAGACGTAGCTGTAGTCCGGTTGTAGCTTCTTGTTGTTCATGGAAGCCTTAGATTTATAAAAATCTATTACGTATATTTTTGACAGATGATGTATTTGTTTCATAACACCTTTGTAAATTATAATCTCAGAAGCTCATGATTTGTACTACCAGTCTTTGGGGTTCTTGTATAACAGTTCAATTGTATATATATTTATTTTCTTTATAAATATCATTAAATTAGATAATTACTAATTGCCTTACCTGACGAATTAGGTTAGGTGCTACCACGACTAGGTGGATTTTAGGTCGTGACAAGTCGATATTAGAGCTTTAGGTTCATATGTTCTACAAGTCATGAGCAAGTGTTTAGAAGATCTTCTGGATCGGTATGATAACGTCTATACCTATCTTCGAGAGGCTACAGAGCATTTAGAATAATTTCCCATCTTTCTTTCCTTATCGTGCGAAATTGATTCACCTTGAAACATAACTCTTTGAATTACTTCCACATATTTGTATGCGCATGTGAGTGCTCGCTACCAGGTGTACATCGATGGCTTGTGATGCCATGGATGTGGTGCGAGATGTGATTTTGGTGCACTAGGTTATGATAGGCTTGCATCAGGGGTCGACACTCAGCCCATTTTGGTTTTCTCTGGTGATATATGTACTCACGCGCCACATCCAAGGGGAGGTGACTTGGGACATGCTACTTGCAGACGATACTGAATTTATTGACGCGACGCGAGATAGTGTGAACGCACAATTAGAGGTATGGAGGAAGACCCTGGAATCTAAAGGTTTCAAGTTAAGTAGGACCAAGACAGAATACTTGGAGTGTAAAATCAATGGTGGGACTCAAGGAGGGAAAGCAGAAGTGAGGCTGGACTCGCAGGCCATCCCTAAGAGGGGGCATTTTAAGTACCTTGGGTATATTCTTTAAGGGGATGGGGAGATTGATGAAGATGTAAAAATTCATATTGGTCAGGGATGTATGAAATGGAGACTCGCTTCCGGTATTTTGTGTTTCAAGAAGGTGCCACCAAAACTTAAGGGTATGTTCTATAGAGTGGTGTTCAGACCAATGTTGTTGTATGGGGCTGAGTGTTGGCCACTCAAAATCTCTCATGTATAGAAGATGAAGGTAGCAGAGATGAGGATGTAGAGATGGATGTATGAGGCTGAGTGTTGGTCATGTGACAAGGAGGAGCACAAACGCCTAGGTCATGATGTGTGGGAGGTTGGAATTGGAGGGACTACATAGAGGTAGATGTAGGCCAAAGAAGAGGTGGGCATGTGATTAGGAAAGCATGGCATAGCTTCAGTTGATCGAGGACATGACCCTTGATAGGAAGGTATGGAGTTCGAGGATTAGGGTAATATAGTAGGTAGTCTAGATTGTTCATAATAGTGGTATTGGCACGCAGTCTCGCTTTCTGTTGATAGTACATTTTTTGAATAACTGTTGTTTTCTTTCATAGTTTATCACCTTACTGTATTGTCCTTTTTATTATGCTTTTATATGGCTTTTTGGTATTGTCCCTTCTTGTTTATATTCTCATTAATGTGGTGCTATGTTGTCCTTAGTGGGGAATCTATTGGAAATAGCCGCTCTATCCTCATAAGGTAGGGGTAAGGTCTGCGTACACACTACCCTCCCCACACCCCGCGGTGTGGGATAATACTGGGCATGTTGTTGTTGTTGTTGTTGATGATGATGTTGGGCTAGTCAGGAGGACTTGAGGCTGGGTTTTGACTGTAGTTTGAACACAGGGATTTCAGTTGTGTGAGCATATGATTTTGGACTTATATGTCCGGTAGTATCCCTAGGGGTGGTATTTTTAGCTCGATTAATGGTTGATGGAAATATGAATAGTATGATATGATTGGGGTGGGGGGTGTTCAGCTGGTTTGAATATGATGGGAATAGTTCGTTTGGGATGTGAAGAGGACAATTGGGTGCTTGATTTCTATCTGGATGTGGCGTATAGTCCTGAGTTATGAGTATATTGAAGGATCTTTCTTCTTATTTCATTTGTGGAAAAAGTAGACTATCATATCTTATTGACGAGTTCAGACTCATGAAGCTCAAGTGATCGCGTAGTAGTTGTGACTGTGAAAAGGGTATAAATAGATGTCAATTTGAGGCTAAACAGGTGGGTTATCATCTGCGGAGTAATCTTCGGAGGTGGGATCCTTATGATGTTGTGTGGAGGCTTCATTAATTGTGCGATTTGAGTTTAGATCGATTGTAATAGTTGACCTAATCGTCAAATGGATTGCGAGATCTGCAGATGACTTGAGGTACTAGATGGTTTATGTCCCATGAGTTGTGAAGGATTTAGTTGAATCTCCTTGCAGTATTATGGTAGTGATAGAGTATGGGTATTGCGAGTTATCGAGTGTTTTGATCTAAGGATTTGAGCAATATTGGGGAGTCTATTATCACCAATTTGATTGTGTGGTTATGAGTTGTAATGATTTCAGTTTGAGGCACACTTGTTAATCAGATATGACTTGCATATATCTATTTTGAGGATGACTTGAGTAAGGAATTTAGGGATGCATGATGTATTACACATTATGGGTATGTTGATCCTGGAATAATTTGAGTTTGCTATTTGTGACAGATGTAGTGTGCATTGAGTAGGAGTTCACTCGGTTGTTTAGAGGAGTGGGTTCCTTCTTGGGGTGTTGTTGTGCTAATGGGGCATAGGTTGTTTGGCACGTTCGGCGGCACAATTTGGATTTGGGCAAAATGGATGACTCTCGAGAATGTTCTAGTGGATTTAAGATTTATATGTAGCAACTGAGAATTTTTTGAATTGGTAAATGGCTAAAATATGAGGTTTAGATTGGATGGTGTCGAAACTCGTGGAATTTCTGTCACGCCCCAAAACAAAGGGACGAGACCGGCGCCCAACCGGATGATCCCAGTCAAGCGGACCTGGATTGCCTTTCCTACCCAACGCATCACCCCGTGTTTATAATATACATTATTCCACATGAAATAGTAATTTAGAGTTTAAGCATGAATCTACTACTTGGGTTCATATTATCCTTTATCATTTCCACATTTGATAATCACAAAACTTACAATAATTCCGATTCGGGCCATGATTACTAGTGAACACATTTACTGCCCAAAATACATATATGTACAACCCACATCATGTCTACGGAGGCTCTAAGAGTACTAAGGATTTACACAATACTTGCCGGCAACAAGACCCCGGCTATACCTTAAAAGACATAACATATACCAAAAGATGATGTAGACTACACATGGCCCCGAGAGGAAGTGGGGCTCACCGGATCTGCTGAAGGTATGAAGGGGAAACACCACTATTGGCGGTCTGAGCTACCTGCTGTGGAACCACTTACATCCATATAAAAGATGTAGCGCCCCCGGAAAAAGGGACGTTAGTACCATTGAATAGTACTAGAATGTATGAACCAAGTTTATTCCAAGTAGAATCAAACAATACACAATTAGAAAGCAGTTAGAGTAACCACACAAGTATACAGAAAATCACAAATGAAGATTCCAAATTTACTTGTTTCAATTTCTCATCTGTTGCGGCGCGCAACCCGATCCCACGGTACATTATCACCTCACCCTTATTACCTCTCCACCCTTATTACTTCGTGTTGCGGTGCGCAATCCGATCCCACCGTACAATCACATTTCACCCTTATTACCTCTCCACCCTTATAACTTCGTGTTGCGGTGTGCAACACGATCCCACCGTACGTTCCCATTTCATAACCACAATCACCAACGATTATATAACAAGGATCTCTATCATGAAGAACATAAGTTCATATCAACCAACAACTATGTGAAATCAAAGCACAATGATCCTTACAAATCAACAATTCATATATGGTGTTGCCACAATCATTTAACTTAATAAAATCAGCCCATATTTAATTTCATTATTTACTACACAGCATTTTAGCACTTGGATACAGTCAACACTTTATCTCATTATCATTTCTTTCGTTTTGCAGCACATCCCCCCGTACCAATGTATTCAACATTTAACGAGATTTACACATGGTAGCATAAGCACAAAGAATCACCCTTAATAATCTTAATTAGCATGGTAATTGACTTAAGAAAATCAGAGAATGAATTCATACAACTCGACACAGCAGGACAAACAATTCACATATGGTCAAGCAAGAATTTCATACCGCGTACTCGGACAGGTAACTCTACAAAAATTAAAGTTAGCCATACATACCTTGATTTGAGGTTTTTCCTTAATTTCTACCACAATTTACCGGACCTTCTAGCACCTTCAATCTAGCTCACAATGAGGCATAATTTAACTTAGAATTAGGAACAATGATCATGTCTTGAACTCACTTGATCATTCTATCAAACACTAAGTGTTTTTTTAGATTAAATCGCCTCTTTTTAGTGAAAGATTACTCTAACCCATTTCCTTTTACTAGATTATGATTAGTTGGTTACATGCATGCAAGGCTCCTACCTTTAACTTCATGAATTCACCTAATCATATTTCATTTTAATTAAAATATGAAAATTTAGGTTAATGGGGTAGAAGCTTACCTCTTGTAGTGAAGAAAATGGTGCCCTACTTGATCAATTCCAGGTCTGAGTAATGTTGGAGGAACAAATTGAATGAAGTTGGACTCTCTCTCTCTAGAACCCACTCTCTCCTCTCTCTAATTTATCAGAAAATGAGCTTAAAATGAAAGGGAGAGGTGTTTTAATGAATTGGGGGTCGGGTATGAAATTAGAAATTTAACAGTCCCGAAGCAGAAATGCGGTGTCACAACCCCAAATCCTAAACCGGTCGTGAGGGCGCCTATCCTGGAACTAGGCTAGCCAACTACCGCATGTTCGCAATTTCTTTATAATAGGCCAATATATAGCGCCACCAACCCCAAAACCCGGAGCCAACAAGTCATGAGCATCTAGGAGAATAAGCCAAAATATACTATTATAATACAAAACCTCCGAATGAAAGCTAGATACAACAAGAAGGAAAAAACAGAGATGTTGCGGACGCTGAACAGCTATCTCTATATCCCGCAATCCGAATCCTCGCGGAATAAATGGCTAAGGCTCGATATTTGCACCTGAATCTGCACACAGAGGTGCAGAGAGTAATATGAGTACGCCAACTCAGTAGTAATGAAAATAAATCAAGTCTAAGCAGCAAAGAAACACACAAAATCAATGCCATCAAATCACAATATACACAGCCTTACTTTCCAATAGTGTAAACATAAATATACGAAATCATCATGCTTTAAAATCTACTTCAGAAAAAGTCCTTTAAATAATGCACATTTTTAACAACTTTAAAACGAAGGATTGGTATGCAAATGAATTTAGTAAAATCATAAGTAGCCCCTCGGTCAAAAACATGTATCATAATCATCCCCTCGGGCATGCCTCCCAATCACTTGTCACTCGGCACTCAGTGCGCTCACTGGGGGTGTGTACAGACTACAGAGGGGATCCTTCAGCCCAAGCACTAATATCACTCAGCACCTCACCATCACTCTTGGCCCTCGGCCACACTTAGCAGAACCACTCAAAAGGCCCCTCGGGCGAATCAATAATACAGGGTACTCGACCCAAAACATCATTTTAATGGTCATGCAGTGTAAATCGGGCTGAGTTTCGGAAAATAGTATGCACAATGAGGTTGAGTTAAATCATCAACAAATAGTGAGGAAAAACAGCAGTAAAAAGCCCCCAAGGGGTCTAAACAGATCAGCACGAGGCCCCAAACACAGCTTATAGCCCAAATATTTCACAAATCTTTAGAACATAATTTAACATAAGGTTTTGAGTAAATATGCAACTCATTAGTTGCCCACTCAAATCCTCAAAAGAAGAATCAATTTCCCATGCACCCCTTCTTCCCCAATTTTTGTTTAATTCCAGCAAATTCTATGGTTTAATCACTTAGAAATCGACATATAAACGAGTTATGAAGTTAAAAACCTTACCTCCCCTTCAATTCCCTCTTCAATCCTCTCAAAAGTTGTCCCAACTCGTCAACAATGAGGAAATATGAGCAAATTTCACACAACAGGACTTTTAAAACATTCTGCCCATCTATAAAATTTCCTTCACTGCGATTGCGAACCTTGGCACGCGATCGCGATGCACAGACCAACCAACCAATGCGATCGCAGACCAATACACGTGATCGCATTGAACAATTATCCACCCCATACACGCGCCTCAAAATACTCTATGCGATCGCAAAACCACCCACGCGATCGCACTGCCTATCCTGCCCAACCTATGAGATCACATAGAAAAAAATGCCTGCTCCACTATTTTACTCTACGCGATCGCAAACACCCTCCCGCAATCGCGTAGAAAGAAACTAGAACCTCACACCAGCAACAAATCAGCCTAGTTTTCAAGCCAAGAATTGGTCCGTTAATCACCTGAAACACACCCGAGGCCCTCAGGGCCTCAACCAAACATACCTACATATCCCATAACATCATTCAAACTTATCCGAGCCTTCGAAACACCAAAAATAACGCAACAACACCAAAATCGCATCAAATTCAAGTCTACGAACTTTGAAACTTCCAAATTTCGCCAACTACGCCGAAACCAACCAAAACACCTCCTATTGACCTGAAATTTTGCAGACATATCCATAGTGAAATTACGAACTTGCTCCAAGTTCCGAAATTCCATTACGACCCTGATAGCCTTTTTTCCACTGCCGACCGAAAATCACCAAAAACTAACTTTCGCCAATTCAAGCCTAATTCTACACCGGACATCGCAAATATATTCTGAACACACTCCTAAGTACCAAATCACCTAACGAAGTTATCCGAGCCATAAAATCCGCATTCCGAGGCTGTTCACCAATAAGCCAACTCTCAGTTGACTTTCTCAACTATTAGGCTACTTTAAAAGACTAAATGCCTAAATTCTCACCATAAGTACTCCGGACCCAAACCAGCAGACCCAATACAACAAAAACAGGCTAGAAATATATAACAAATGTAGAAATAAGGGAAACGGGGTAAATCTCACGGGACGACCAGCCAGGTCATTACATCCTTCCCCTCTAAAACAAACGTTCGTCCTCGAACGGGTCTAGAAACATACCTGGAGTCTCGAATAATTGAGGATATCTGTCCCGCATCTCCCGCTCAGTTTTCTATGTGGCATCCTCCAGCGGCTGCCCTCTCCACTGAACCTGTCGACCCAAAATAGCCACTAGCTCTACCTTATATGACATATCACCTTCGAGCTGAATCGTGCTGAAGTCCAAAACATGGGAAGGGTCACCAACATACTTCTGGAGCATCGAAACATGGAATACTGGATGAATACTCAATAAACTGGGAGGCATAGCAAGCCTATAAGCCACCTCCCCAACCCTTTGAAGCACCTCAAATGGCCCAATGAACCTGGGACTCAGCTTCCCTTTCTTCCCGAATCTCATAACACCCTTCATGGGTGACACCTTCAGCAACACCTTATCCCCAACCATGAAAGAAACGTCTCGGACCTTCCGGTCCGCATAACTCTTCTGCCTAGACTGCACCGTGCGAAGCCGCTCCTGAATCAACTTTGCCTTACTCAAGGCATCCTGAACCAAGTCTGTGCTCAATAGCCTAGCCTCGCCCGACTCAAACCAACCAACCAGAGATCTGCACCTCCTACCATATAAAGCCTCATACAGAGCCATCTGAATACTCGATTGATAGCTGTTATTATATGCAAACTCCGCTAGTGGCAAAAACTGGTCCCATGAACCACTAAAGTCAATCAAACAAGCACACAACATATCCTCCAAAATCCGAATGGTGCGCTCCGACTGCCCGTCGGTCTGAGATGAAATGTTGTGCTCAACTCAACCTGAGTACCCAACTCTCTCCGCACGACTCTCCAAAACTGACATGTGATTTGAGTGCCTCTATCGAAAATGATAGAAACTGGAACCCCGTGCAATCAGACAATCTCCCTAATATAAATCTCAGCTAACCTCTCCGAAACATAAGTAGTAACAACATGAATGAAGTGCGCGGACTTGGTCAGCCGATCCACAATAACCCATATAGCATCAAACCTCCTCGAAGTCCGTGGGAGTCCAACTACGAAGTCCAAGGCGATCCGCTCCCACTTCCACTCCGGAATATCAAACCTCTGAAGCAATCCACCAGGTCTCTGGTGCTCGTACTTGACCTGCTGACAGTTGAGACACCGAGCCACAAACTCCATAATATCCTTCTTTATCCTCATCCACCAATAATGGTGCCTAAAATCCTGATACATCTTTGCGGCACCCGGATGGATGGAATACCGCGAACTATGAGCCTCTGCTATAATCAAATCTCGAAGACCATCTACATTAGGCACGCAAATTCGGCCCTGCATCCTCATGACCCCATCATCACCAATAACCACATCCCTGGCATCACCGCGACGGACCCTGTCCTGAAGAACAAGCAAATGTGGATCATCATACCGGCGTGCTCTAATCTAATCGTAAAGAGAAGACCTGGAGGCCACACAAGCCAACACCGGCAAGGGCTGTGATAGATCCAATCTCACTAATTGACTTGCTAAGGCCTGAACATCAAGGGCTAATGGCCGCTCTGCTACTGGAAAGTAGGCTAGACTCCCCAAACTCTGTGCTCTGCGACTCAAGGCATCGGCCACTACATTGGCCTTCCCCAGATGATATAAGATAGTGAGGTCATAATCCTTGAGGAGCTCTAACCATCTCCTCTGACGCAAATTCAAGTGCTTCTGCCTCAGCAGATACTGCAAACTACAATGATCAGTGAAAATCTCACACTGCACTCCATACAAATAATGCCGCCAAATCTTCAAGGCATGAACAATGGTAGCTAACTCAGGATCGTGCACTGGATAATTCTTCTCATGTACCTTCAATTGTCTGGACGCGTAGGCAATCACCCTACCGTCCTGCATCAATACTGCTCCCAAGCCAACTCTAGAAGCATCACAATAAACTGTGTAAGAACCCGAGCCAGCAGGCAAAACTAGTATTGGAGTTGTAGTCAGTGCTGACTTGAGCTTCTGAAAGCGAATGGAGCACCCTTCTGGGTCAATCTGGTCAAAGGCGAAGCAATAGAAAAGAGTCCCTCCACAAAGTGACGGTAATATCCCACCAAACCAAGGAAGCTCTTAATCCTTGTAGCTAAGGACGGTCTAGGCCAACTCTGCACCGCCTCTATCTTCTTTGGATCAACCCGAATCCCCTCACTAGACACCACGTGCCCCAAGAAAGATACCGAACCAAGCCAAAACTCACACTTGGAGAATATCGCATAAAGCTTCTCTTCCATCAACCTTTGTAACACAACCCTCAAATGCTGAACATGATCTTCCTGGCTACGAGAATAAACCAGGATATCATCAATGAACACAATGACGAAGGAATCAAGATAAGGCTGAAACACACTGTTCATCAATTGCATGAACGCAACTGGGGTATTGGTCAGCCCAAACGACATAACCAAGAACTCATAATGACCATATCTGGTCTTGAAAGCAGTCTTCGGAATGTTAGAATCCTGAATCCTCAACTGATGACACCCAAATCTCAAATCAATCTTGGAAAACACTCTGACTCCCTGAAGCTGGTCAAACAAATCATCAATGCGGGGCAAGGGATACCGTTTCTTCACCGTAACCCTATTCAACTGCCGATAGTCAATACACATACGCATGGACCCATCCTTCTTCTTTACGAACAACACCGGTGCACCCCAAGGTGACACACTTGGCCGAATGAACCCCTTATCTGGGAGTTCCTGAAGCTGCTCCTTCAATTCCTTTAGATCCGCTGGTGGCATACGATAAGTTGGAATAGAAATAGGCTGAGTGCCTGACACCAAGTCAATACCAAAATCAATATCCATGTCAGGTGGCACGCCTGGAAGGTCTGCAGGAAACACATCCGAAAAGTCACGAACCACCGGAACTGAATCAATAGCTGGAGTCTCACCACTGACATCCCTCACGAAGGCCAAATACGATAAACACCCTTTCTCAACCATGCGCTGAGCCTTCAGGTAGGAAATCACCCTGCTAGGCATATACTCGGAAGAACCTCTCCACTCCACCCTCGGACACCCCGGCATAGCTAAGGTCACGGTCTTAGCGTGACAATCAAGAATAGCATGGCACGGAGATAACCAACACATGCCCGATATCACGTCAAAATCGACCATGCTGAGTAATAGTAGGTCCACTCAGGTCTCCAGACCCCCGATAGATATCATGCACGACCAATACACATGGTCCACAATAACAGTATCGCCCAATGGAGTTGACACATGAACAGAGGTGACTAGAGACTCACAAGTCATATCCAGAAAATAGGCAAAATATGAAGAAACATAGGAATATATAGAACCAGGGTCAAATAAAGCCAAGGCATCACGACAACAGACTGAAACAATACCTGTGATCACGGCATCTGAGGCCATAGCATCCAGCCTGACTGGGAATGCATACGTGCAAGCCTGACGTCCCCCTGCTCGACCTCCCCCTCAGAGCAGCCTCTAGCTGACTGACCACCACCCCTGGCTACCTGGGCGGGTGGTGAAGTGACTGGAGCTGAAAACAACTCCCTGGAGCTGGAGGTGGGGACTGATAGAAACCATAGCACCCATACTGCCACTGGAAGACTCTTGCATAGAAGAACCCTGAACTGGGGGTGCCCGAGATGCACTCTGAGCTGGGAGGGCACCAAATAAAGTACGACCTGAATGAGAAGCACGGGGACCTTTCCCCAAGGAAGCACCACTATATGCTGGACGGCCTGCCTGAGGAGGCCTGAATGAACGACCCCTACCCTGTTGAAATTGTCCCCTGAAGGGAGCACCACTAGAACTGTCCCAACCAAGAGGCCTCGTGGTGTCTCTCTCTTCCCGCTCCTGGCGGCGAATGTACTCAATATCTCAAGCTATGTCAACAACCTAGTCGAATGAAGCACCCGATACTCTCTCCCGGGTCATATATAACCGAAGCTGATAAGAAAGACCATCTATAAACCTCCTCACCCTCTCCCTATCAGTAGGGATAATCTCAAAAGCATGCCTAGCCAAATCGGAAAACCTCATCTCGTACTGAGTGACTGATAACTCTCCCTAGTGTAGCTGCTCAAACTTCCTGCGCTGCTTCTCTCTGTGGGGCTGAGGAACATACTTCTCCAAAAAGATCGTGGAGAACTGCTGCCAGGTAAGAGGTGCTGAACCAACCGGTCGATGCCTCTCGAATGGCTCCCACCAGGTAAAGGCAGCATCCGCAAACTGAAATGTAACAAATGAGACCCCACTGGTCTCCAAAATACCCGCGGTACGCAGTATTCTCTGGCACCTATCTTGAAATCCCTGGGCATCCTCACCCTCAGTACTGTTGAAAGTCGGAGGCTGAAGTCTATTGAATTTTTCCAACCTGCGCTGCTCGTCCTCAGGCATAGCAGGGACCACATAATCCTGGACCGGAGCAACTTGCTGAGCTGGGGCTGCCACGGTGCCAGAATACCCTGTGCAGCCTGCTCAGGTGCCCGGGCAGCTGGAGTCTGATTGCCGCCCCCGACCTGAGTTGTGGTGGCAGTAGAAGACATGGCGACTGCCTGAGCCAAACTGGTGCATACTGTCAATATCTGAGACAGGGTCTCCTAAAGACCCGGAATAACCGTAGGCACTACTGGTGCCTGACCCTGTCTCGCTGGGACACCATCGGCTGGAAACTGATCCCGATCGATAGGGGGAACCTGTGGTATTGCCCCAGCTACTGCGCGGGCTGGCCCCTACCTCTACCACAGCCTCGATTGCGGCCTCGACCTCTTGCTGGTTTAGCCGGTGACTTGTCACTCTGATTGGTATGGCGTGTCCTCACCATCTGTGAGAGAATGAAACAACGTAAGTTCAGATTTCAAGAATCAATAGATCAGCACGATAGAGTTCAAGAAAGATAGAAATGTTTCTTAAAAGTTCGGCAGCCTCTCGAAGATAAGTATAGACGTCTCTGTACCGATCCGCAAAACTCTATTAAACCTGCTCAAGATCGTTGAGTCCTATGTAACCTAGGGTTCTGATACCAAACTGTCACGCCCCCAAATCCTAAACCGGTCATGAGGGTGCCTATCGTGGAACTAGGCTAGCCAACTACCGCTTGTTCGCAATTTCTTTTTAAAATCCCAATAAAAATTCAAGCATTTCATAAAAATATACAGAAATTACTGAATTTAATAGGCCAATATACAGCACCACCAACCCCAAAACCCGGAGCCAACAATTCATGAGCATCTAGGAGAATAAGCCAAAATATACTATTATAGTAAAAAACCTCCAAATGAAATCTACAGACAACAAGAAGGAAAAATAGAGATGTTGCGGACGCTGAACAGCTACCTGTATATCCCACAACCTGTATCCTCGCGGAATAAATGGTTAAGGCTCGATATCTGCACCTGAATCTGCACACAGAGGTCCAGGGAGTAATGTGAGTGCGCCAACTCAGTAGTAATGAAAAAAAATCAAGTCTAAGCAGCAAGGAAACACACAAAATCAATGCCATCAAATCACAATATACACAGCCTTACTTTCCAACAGTGTAAACATAGATATACAAAACCATCATGCTTTAAAATCAACTTCAAAAAAACTCCTTTAAAGAATGCACATTTTTAACAACTTTAAGACGAAGAATTTGCTATGCAAATGAATGTAGTAAAATCATAAGTAGCCCCTCGCACAAAAACATGTAGCATAATCAGCCCCTCAGGCATGCCTCACAATCACTAAGCACCTGTCAGGCACCCATGCCTCCCAATCACTCCTCACTCGGTACGCTCACTGGGAGTGTCTACAAACTTGGGAGGGGCTCCTTTAGCCCAAGTGCTAATATCACTCAGCACCTCCCCGTAACTCTTGGCCCTCGACCACGCTCAGCAGAACCACTCAAAAGGCCCCTCGGGCGAATCAGTAAAATAGGGTACTCGAACCAAAATATCATTTTAATGCTCATGTAGTGTAAATCAGGTTGAGTTTCGAAAAATAGTATGCACAATGAGGCTGAGTGAAACCATCAACAACTAGTGAGGAAAAACAGCGGTAAAAAGCCCCCAAGAGGTCTGAACAGATCGGCACGAGGCCCCAAACACGGCTTATAGCCCAAATATTTCACAAATCTTTAGAACATAATTTAACATAAGGTTTTGAGTAAATATGCAACTCATTAGTTGCCGCGGAGAAGATCTAGTCCAATCCAAAAATCAGTATGCGCCACATACTTGTCATCTGACATGTGCGCCTTTCTAAAATCAGTGAGAAATATGCAGTCCGGGGATCCATACCCTCAGGACAATATTTATAACAATTACTTGCCTCTACCGAGCCACAACACTGGTACGCAATTCTCTTGCCCCTCAAATTGGCTCATAATTGCTCCGAGTGTAGCCAAAACCAGTTTAACATCATCAATATATACCAAAGGAACTCAACCAAATCAAAAATCATCAATTTATACAAGAATCTCGAAATTCGGCCAAACTCAAGCTCCGGGCCCACGTCTCAAAATTCGATATTTTTTACATCATTAGAATCCTCGTCCTCCTATGATTCTATACATACCAAGAACACTAAAATCGGACCACAATTGCCCACTCAAATCCTCGAAAGAAGAATCAATTTACCATGGAGCCCTTCTTCCCCAATTTGGGTTTAATTCCAGCAAATTCTATGTCTTAATCACTTAGAAATCGACATATAAATGAGTTATGAAGTTAAAAACCTTACCTCCAAGTGATTCCCTTTAATTCCCTCTTCAATACTCTCAAAAGTGCTCCCAACTCGTCAACAATGGAGGAAATATGAGCAAATTTCACACAACAGGCCTTTTAAAACATCTGCCCAACTATAAAATTTCCTTCACTGCGATCGCGAACCTTGGCACGCGATCGCGATGCACAAACAAACCAACCAATTCGATCGCAGACCAATACACGCGATCGCATTGAACAATTCTCCACCACATACATGCGCCTCAAAATACTCTACGCGATCGCAGAACCACCTACGCGATCGCACTGCCTATCCTGCCCAACCTATGCGATCGCAATCCTAACCACGCGATCGCGTAGAACAAAATTCTTCCCCCCCTATTTTAATCTACGCGATTGCAAAAATCCTCCCCCTTCGCGTAGAAGGAAACCAGAACCTCACACCAGCAACAAATCTGCCCAGTTTTCAAGCCAAGAATTGGTCCGTTAATCACCCGAAACACACCCGAAGACAATCACAGAGGAGTCAAGAAACGGTTTGAAAACCCGATTCATAAAACCCATATAAGATGCTGGGGCGTTTGTTAGCCCAAAAGACATTACCAGAAATTCAAAGTGCCCAAATCGAGTTCTGAAGGTAGTCTTAGGAATATCTTGCTCCCGGTTTATTAACTGGTGATACCCGGACCGCAAATCAATCTTTGAGAAGAACCTAGCACCTTGTAATTGGTCGAACACATCATCTATCCAAGGCAATCGGTATTTGTTTTTGATGGTGACCTTGTTGAGTTGCCGATAACCAATACATATCCGAAGCAATCCGTCTTTCTTTCTGACAAAAAGAACCGGTGCACCCCAAGGCAACACACTTGGCCGTATGGAACCCTTTTCTAGTAGATGTTTTAATTGCTCTTTAAACTCTCTCAATTCTGGTGGTGCCATTCGGTAAGGTGGAATAGATATTGGCTGCGTATCTGGAAATACATCAATCCCGAAATCGATCTCTCTATCTGGTGGAATCCCAGGAAGCTCGTCTGGAAATACTTTAAGAAATTCATTCACAACAGGCACAGATTCGGGAGCAGGCACCTCTGAAGCGGTGTCCGCAACCCGTGCCAAATGGTATATTGCACCCTTTTCTGATCATCTTTGAGGCTTTATGGTAGGAAATAAATCTACCTCTTGGCAAAACATTATTCCCCTCATACTCGATAACTCGTTTATTAGGAAACTAAAGCCTCATAACCCTGGTTCGGCAGACGAGTTTAGAAAAGAACGAACAGAGCCAATCCATCCCTATAATTAATTCAAAATCTACCTTTTATAACTCAATAAGATCTGTCGTCGGTGCATGTGAACTCTGGAGGGGCTAACCGCAGAAATTGGTTGACCGTAGAACCTGAAGAATCCTCTTGCTCGCTAGAGGATGCAGGGGCAGCATGTGATCTTTGGGCCTGGGAGGCCACTAGCTGAGTCAACACCTGAATAGCTCCCCTGAGGTCCCTATCAGAAATACCGGGACCGGAGGCTGGGACTGAAGAAGAATCAGGAAAATCAGCGAGAGGGACTGTAGCACCCTCCGCTGGAGCAGGAATATGAATATCCTAGCTGGGATGGAATAGTCAGACGGATTCATGGTCGGGGAATCATTCTCACACGCACCATCAGATAAAGAATGCGCCGAGTCGGGCTCTCTTCTTGGATGCCATGTACTGAAAATTGAACAATGCACGGGTTAGATAAAGATGTTTTCACCTTCCACTTCATCGCACGATATAGAGTAACAATGAAAGGGTATTTTCCCAAATGTCCATTCAGCCCCCTAATTATAGATGTAGTCGACAACACACCGATAAAAAGTGCTCTAATAGACACGGCTCCGATACATCCTAGGACACTTTTAAAATCGTAGGCTCTGATACCAAGTTTGCCACGCCCCAAAATTGAGGGAGGAGACCGGCGCTCAACCGGATGATCCCAGTCAAGCGGACCTGGATTGCCTTTCCTACCCAACGCATCACCCTGTGTTTATAATATACATTATTCCACATAAAATAGCAATTTGGAGTTTAAGCATGAATCTACTACTTGGGTTCATATTATCCTTTATCATTTCCACATTTGATAATAACAAAACATATAATAATTTCGATTCGGACCACGATTACTAGTGGACACATTTACCACCCAAAATACATATATGTACAACCCACATCATGTCTCCGGAGCCTCTAAGAGTACTAAGAGTTTACACAATACTTGCCGGCTATACCTTAAAAGACATAACATATACAAAAAGATGATGTAGACTACACATGGCCCCGAGAGGAATTAGGGCTCACCAGATCTGCTGAAGGTACGAAGGGGAAACACCACTATCGGCGGTCTGAGCTATCTGCTGTGGAACCACCTACATCCATATAAAAGATGTAGCGGCCCCGGCAAAAGGGATGTTAGTACCATTGAATAGTACTAGCATGTATGAACCAAGTTTATTCCAAGTAGAATCAAACAATACACAATTAGAAAGCAGTTAGGGTAACCACACAAGTATACAGAAAACAACAAATGAACATTTCACAGTTACTTGTTTCAATTTCTCATCTATTGCGGCGCGTAACCCCATCCCACCGCACAATCTCACCTAACCCTTATTACCTCTCCACCCTTATTACTTCGTGTTGCCACGCGCAACCCGATCCCACCGTACAATCACATTTCACCCTTATTACCTCTCCACTCTTATTACTTCGTGTTGCGGCGCGCAACCCGATCCCACCCTACGTTCCTATTTTATAACCACAATCACCAACGATTATATCACAAGGATCTCTATCATGAAGAACATAAGTTCATATCAACCAACAACTATGTGAAATCAAGGCACAATGATCCTTACAAATTAGCAATTCATATATGGTGTTGCCACAATCATTTAACTCAATAAAATTAGCCCATATTTACTTTCATTATTTACTGCACAACATTTTAGCACTTAGATACATTCAACACTTTATTTCATCACCATTTCTTTCATTTTGCAACAGATCCTCTCATATCGATGTATTCAACATTTAATGAGCTTCAAACATGGTAGGATAAGCACAAAGAATCACCCTTCCAAATCTCAATTAGCATGGTAATTGACTTAAGAAAATCACAGAATGAATTCGCTCAACTCGACACAGCAGGACAAATAATTCACATATGCTCAAGCATGAATTTCATATCGTATACTCGGACACCAACAAGGTAACTCTACAAAGATTAAACTTAGCCATACATACCTTGATTTGGTATTTTTCCTTAATTTCTACAACAATTCACCGGACCTTCTAGCACCTTCAATCTAGTTCCCAATGTGGCATAATTTTACTTAGAATTAGGAACAATGATCATGTCTTGAATTCACTTGATCATTCTATCAAACACTAAGTGTTATTTTAGATTAAATGGCCTCTTTTTAATGAAAGATTACTCTAACCCGTTACCTTTTACTAGATTATGATTATTTGGTTACATACATGCAAGGCTCCTACCCTTATCTTCATGAATTCACCTAATCATGTGTCATTTTAACAGAAATCTGGAAATTTAGGTTGATGGGGTAGAAGCTTACCTCTTGTAGTGAAGAAAATGGTGTCCTACTTGATCAATTCCAGGTCTGAGTAGTATTGGAGTAACAAATTGGATGAAGTTGTACTCTCTCTCTTGAACCCATTCTCTCCTCTCTTTAATTTATCAAAAAATGAGCTTAAAATTAAAGGGGGAGGTGTTTTAATGAACTGCGGGTCGGGTATGAAATTAGAAATTTAATAGTCTCGAAGCAGAAATACGGTCAGGAATGCGATCGCATTCCTGCTATGCGGTCCGCATTCCTATCGCATAATTGGCCCTCAAATGGGCCAAAAAGAAAAGTATACTGCCAGGTATGTGACCACTAAGTGATTTGCATAATGAGTCGCATAACTCCCTCCGTAAAAGTCAAGGTGTAAGAATGCGGCCCGTATTCGTGAAATGCGATCGCATTCCTGCTATGCGGTCCGCATTCCTATCGCATAATTGGCCCTCAAATGGGCCAAAAAGAAAAGTATACTGCCAGGTATGTGACCACTAAGCGATTTGCATAATGAGTCGCATAACTCCCTCCGTAAAAGTCAAGGTGTAAGAATGCGGCCCGCATTCGTGAAATGCGATCGCATTCTAGGTCGCATAGTTGTCCTCAAAATGGACAACAAACTATCCAGGTATGCGACCACTATGTGGTCCGCATACCTGATCTGCGATCGCATAGTGGACCGCAGACCTACGCAATTCTGGAAAATTATATCTTTTAAGTCCCGGGGTACTTTTTACTCAAAAAGGGTCGGTTTAAAGAATTTCTACACTTATAACAACACGGGGACCTATTTAGGCATTATTGTTAGCCATGAAGTTTTACGCGTCTTTACAATTTCTATATCCTTGGGAATTATACATTTTAGTATCGGGAAGGTGAAGGAAAATGACTTTAGATTCACAGAAGGCCCCTTCAGAGTGGGTATCTCGGTTGTGGTACTTTTGGGGTGGTTAAGAGAGAAGACAATGGCTTATGAGGTTTAAGGTGTGTGGTTTTATGTTAGGACCTCTTGTGGTGAGCTTTGGTTAAGGATTGTAATGGTTTGGCAAGGAGAGGCGTCAACTTGAGGGTAATTTGGAGGGAACTCGGAGGAATATGACAACTTGGTAGTAGATTGGATCACCATGGTAATGGATATGATTGATTCTTGAGGTACTTATGATGATGTGAGTCTCTACATGTGTTTTGGGGAAATTTTCTTGGCCTTTTACGACTTGCGTGGCTTGGTTGAGTTAGAGAGATTCTGTTCTGATGGCCTGGTTATGTGAAAATGGGTTTCGAAGAGTTCTTTATAGTTTCTACCGCAATTTGTGATTAATATTTCCCACTAAGGTGAGTAGCATGTTGCGTATTGTGATTTCCTCTTGGATGAAATCAAATAAAAGGTCCTGGCCAATTGAGTAAGCAGTTTTCTTGTGACTCAGAGTTGATTGTGAGGTTCTAGTACTTTTCCTACGACTGCATGATCTATGAGGTGTGTTAAGTAGGATTGAGATTTGAATGTGCAAGGTCGCATTCCGGATTTGGAAGAGAAGGTCATGAAGAGATGAATGCTATTACTACTTGGTTAATTCCTGAGAAGGGTGCACATTTCAGAAGGTGCATTGTGTGTTGACTTACGTATGCTTCATTTGTATTGCGGTACTCGCCTAGGTTATTGACTGCTGATGTTCATATATTTTTTGCTATGTGGCACGAAAGAATTTTCGAAGTATTCCTCGTGAGATGATCGTACATGAGCGATATGTTAGACATTCGGGCGGTGGAGTTGGGACCAGATATGGTGATTAATGTGTTCTATGGACTTGGAGACAAGGATTTCTCTGAAATAGATTGTTTCGTAGTTGTGGTATGTGAAGATGTGGCCAAAGCTAGCCAGATGTTAGCATGTGTTATGGTCCAGTCATTGTGGACTTTAAGAGGATTTTGTATCTACTTGTGGGTGACAAGAGTTGATTCGGCGCCCCTTGGTAGACCCAATGATGATGTGTATTCTACACCAGGTCAGATTTATTGACCATATACTGCATCTGTTTAGGGATGTGCCTATCAGTTTGAGTGGAGCTTCTTCATGTTCTATTATAATCTATATGTTGATCCTCTATGCTACGAGTGTTCGTGATTTGTTGGTTATATGCACGTATGGTGCGGTTCTGGTTGGGCCATATAGCAAAATTCGAGCGGAATTTATATCAAGGTGCGGAAGGGTTGATTGCGTGTTGGTTATGGCCTTTGTCCGATTTTGATGTATGGTGTTGTTTTCTTCTGAGTGGTTATGGTCATACACTTTTGGTACTAGGCGTCAAATTACGTGTGGCTATTGATTTTGAGCATTGTGGCTTGAGGATTTCATGTGGACCAGCATTTGGATGGGATCATGCATTGCAGTTGGGATATGTAGGTATGTGATCCTTGTGTTAGATTCATGCGTTTTAGTTATACAATGGAAGATGGTTTTGTAACATTGTGGTTGGGGTGGTACTTGTTGAGCTTGCGGGGCGCTTCTCTCATTAGAGTCATTTTCTATGTTTGAGTACATTTGAATTGTTGTGTATTGGTGCACGGATTGCATGGGTTGTGGATTTAGATTGTAATGATGTGGAATGTAAGGAGAGTAGCTTGTATTTGAAAAGATGAGGTCATTGGACCTAGAATGGGTGAGATTGGATTTGATTACAACATGTATGGAGGATAATATCGGAAGTCGGCTTGGAAATTGGCTATAGTTCTTTTCGAAGGATGGAGAGTTCCATGACTTATTGATCTTATAAGTGGCTGCGAGTTTCTGCGTGTTTATTTCAACATCGGCAGTGTACAAAGGTATTAGAGCTAGATTTTGTTTGATATGAGGTTTATTACCAGTACCACATTTGTTTCGAGTTGTTACAATGGTCGGAAATTATTGCTACCACTTTGTGAGTTATGCGGTATATCATATGATTACAACTTGGGTTATGGTTATGACGTGATACAACTTGTTCAGACGTATACAATGTGTACATATGAGATTCGGGTTTTATAGAAAATTCTGGATGTTGGAAATTGGATTATAAAGTTTGCGGACGATGTAGTGATCTTTAGTTATGTTGTATTGTCTGGCCTATAAGGAATAGGGTGATTGTTGATACCTAATTTTTCCTTAAAATATTTTAAATTTGCATATATAGCTTGAAAATCATGTCAATAGTAATTGATATTTTCCACAATTTCCCTATATTCGTATTAATCTATCCAGCATTTTATTTCCAATAAATAATTATGAAATTGCATTACAAAATAATTTCAAAAGAATTTTTGGGTTTCATTAGTTATTTTGGTCCTATTAAGACCAAAGTATTTCATAATTAGCCAGATTGACACTTTTTGGATATAATTGCAATAACTTTGCAATTATAGCTCAATCATACGGTTTTCTACTATCTTTTATCCAGAAATTAATTATTTTTTATTTTAAATACTAAGTAATCATTCTTAATTATTTTCTACGGATGAAATTCATTTTTTATAATTAACGACTATTTTATAAATTGTTTTATTTAATTGGGTATTTAATAACTAGCCACTTTTATTTTCAATTATAGCCTAAAGCAATCTGATCCCAACCCAATTAATTTGCCGAAATATCCCAGACCCGACACCTAAGTCCACCCAACCCAATACCGCACTTCAATGCTGGTTGTTGATCACTCAGATCAACTCCGGATTTACCCTTTCCACAATTAACCCAAACGAAACCCTCACTTCTCTCATTTCCCTCACCTGCTATCCGCCTTCATCCCCGTTTCCCTTTTCTCTCAAATCCTCTCTGCATCAAACCCTAAATCCATCACCATTCTCTGGTTCGCCGGTAACAATAACGGTTTTCGACCCCCTTGTAACGACCTAGCCGGTCGTTCCGAGAGTTTAGCCCCGTTTTCCCTGTTTCTGCTTCATTATATGTGATTCAGATTCATTACGTTGTGTTAGATTGGTTGGCTAGGGTTCGGAGCAATTTTTGGAGAGAAATGAGACACTTAGTCTCTTATCTTTGTTCAATAGTTGGAAAAGTCAACCATAAGTTGACTATTTGGTAAACGATCTCAGAATGCGGATTTTATGGTTCGGATAGCTTTGTTAGGTGATTTGGGACTTAGGAGTATGTTCGGAATGTGGTTTTCATGTCCGGTGTAGAATTAGGCTTGAATTGGCGAATGTTAGTTTCTGGCGATTTCCGGTCGGCAATGGAAATTAGGCTATCGGGGTCGGAATGCAATTCTGGAAATTGGAGCAAGTTCGAAATGTTATTTTAGATATGTGTTCAAATTTTCGGGTCAATCGGATGTGTTTTGGATGGTTTTGGCATCTTTGGTGAAATTTAGAAATTTCAAAGTTCATAGGCTTGAATTTGATGTGATTTTTGGTGTTTTTGTGTTGTTTTTGGTGTTGCGAAGGCTCGAATAAGTTCGAATGAGGTTATGGGATGTGTTGGTATGTTTGGTTAGGGCCCCGAGGGGCTCGGGATTGATTTCGGATGGTTAACGGAGGTTTGGACTTAGGAATTGCAGCAAAAATTGTTGCTGGTGTCATTTTGCTGGTGTGGCCGCACCTGCGGATGGGGAGCCGCAGGTGCGATGGCCGCAACTGTGAAGGTCATTGCGCAGTTGCGAAAAGAGGCCAGGCTGGAGGAAGCCGCAGGTGCGAGGCATGGGCTGCACCTGCGAAGCCGCAGGTG
The DNA here is from genome assembly GCA_005239525.1 of Nicotiana knightiana. Taxonomy (NCBI): domain Eukaryota; kingdom Viridiplantae; phylum Streptophyta; class Magnoliopsida; order Solanales; family Solanaceae; genus Nicotiana; species Nicotiana knightiana. The sequence goes on along the minus strand of MDKJ01205986.1, from coordinate 1,646 downwards.
CAGGTGAGGCACTGCAGGTGCGAGAATTGGACATTTAGTGGAATTGCGCAGGTGCGAAAAATGGTCTGCAGGTGCCGATTAGTTGGACAGAAAGTATAAATAGGTTCCTCCACAAAATTTTGGCATTTCTTTCATTTTTGCATGCGGGTTGAGCTAGTTTGGGAGCAAATTGAATAGAGAATTCGAGAGTCTTCACTGGAGGTAAGTTTATCGGATTAAAAACTCGTTTCTATGTTATTTTGTGACGGATTAGGCTTGGAATTTTAGGACTTAATGGCATAAATTAGGGTTTTAGGGCTTGGGAAATTGAGACTTGTAAATTAAGGAATTTGGGAGTTGTTTATGGTCGGATTGTGATGCATTTTATATGTGTAGACTCGGGAAGGGATAAGGTTTCTTGTGACGCGATTTTCATCGAATTCCGAGACGTGGGCCCGAGGCTCGTGCTTGGCCAATTTCGGGAATTGTGTTTAAAATTGATATCTTTTGCTTGGGTTTTGTTCCTTTAGCGTATATTGATGATGTTAATCTGGTTTTGGTAAGATTCGGAGCATTTGGGAGCCAATTCGAGGGGCAAGAGCATCGCGGAGTAGCTTTTGGGTTGATTTGAGGTAAGTAACGATTGTAACTCTAAACCTGAGGGTATGAAACCCCCGTATTTGATATTGTTTTGGTAAATGAGGTGACGCACATGCTAGGTGACGAGCGTGTGGGCGTGCACCGATAGGGATCGTGACTTGGTACGTCCCATAGCGACTATTAAGTCGCGTATTCGATTTGCAACCTTATGACATCCTATCTTTCAGAAGTTTATACTTGTTTATGGGCTGTGAGCCATGTTTGAGGCCTTGTGTCGACATGTTTAGACCCTCAGGGGTATGTTCCGTGTTTGGGACCTTGTGCCGACCTGTTTAAACCCTCAGGGGTATATTCCATGTTTGGGGCCTTGTGCCGACCTGTTTAGACCCTCGGAGGTACTTTTACACTATTCTACCACTATCCTGATAGAACATCTATGAACTCAGTCATGTTTACCACTTGTTGTTATTTTCACTGTTGTCACACTACTTTGAAACTCTGAGAAGTATTTTGGGCTGAGTCTCGTGAGCTAAGATGAATTGCCCGAGTGGCTTGTGAGGATGACTGAGTCAGGCCGAGAGCCGAGTATGTGAGGATAGTTAAGGATCGGGCTGCGCGCTGCAACAATATATATGTCCAAGCCGAGAGCCAAGTATGTGAGAATAGTTATGGGTCGGGCTGCACGCCGCAGCAATATAGAATATATATTATGTATGGATCGGGCTGCACGCCACAACAATATATATGTATTATATGTGCAACGGGCTACACGCCGCAGCAATATGCATTATGTATGGGTCGGGTTGCACGTCGCAGCAATATATATATTGGATCGGGTGCACTCCGCAGCAGTGTAGCGCTTGTGCTGAAGGAGCCCCTCCAGGAGTTTGTACACCCCTAATGAGTGCAGTCGAATATTATATGGATCGGGTTTCATGCAGCAGCGTACGTTATATGGATCGGGCTGCACAGCGCAACGTATGGTATATGGATCGGGCTGCACGCTGCAATAATATATATATATATATATATATATATATATATATATATATATATATATATATATA
>ML382329.1:0-20498 GCA_005239525.1 Nicotiana knightiana | reverse complement strand
ACAGTGCAGTACCATGCCATATAATTCTGAATAGAACAAAACTGGGGAGGTGGGATCAAGTCAGATCGCCTGTCCCAAATACCCAACTGCTCTTCAAGCCATGCCGTAAATGTGTCGTCCATACTGGACCGATCATCCCTCTCAAAGTGTCTGGCATGCCATATAGGCGGACTCGGTATAGGCTGCGGCAGGCCAAACTGACGACATACCCGCTCGGAGGCATGATGCTCAACAATATCGAGGCATATGATCGGGACAGAAGACATCCAAATCTGTCGGCCAAACCCGCAATACGCTGGAAGGGTATCTAACACATCATCGTTGTACGGCGTCCAGATGAACTATCAAATAAGAACACAGACCGTTAGTAGGCGCATAACTACGTTAATCTATACCAGGTAAGTTTATTTAGATATTCACCTGTGCGTCGTCCAGCAGATCCAAAACATCCCTGCAGAGGGGGAGATTATGATGGGCATCATAATCTCGTGCAAGAGCACGACGCACAACCCACCTCCAGGCTAGAGGAAGCTCCGAAATTTCTACATTAGCCGGTAGCTGTGGTAGAGGTGGCTGAAACTGCAGAAATCGCTCCCAGGCCCAAACCTAACATAGAAAGTTGACTTAAAGTATAAGAATAACTATATCTAGGTACAATTGCAACTAATTGACATATTATTTGAATATGATGTCACCTGTAGAAGTGGTAGAAAGCCACAAACGTCTCTCTGTGTGCCGATAGAAGCCCGGNGGTGCGCTATAATGAAGGTCAACTGCAGACGGCTGGACCCAGACCCGACCGCCTGGTCCACAAGCCTGAAACCAGTGAGGCTCTCCAGATAATCCTAATAGGCCTTCTGCTGATAATATATCATGTTATACAGCATCAAAACTGGCAAGCCATCAGCTGGCAGGCCATATAGAATCTCAGCGTCCTGAAGGGTGATGGTGGCCTCGCCGATGGGCAGGTGGAAAGTGTGCGTCTCCGGTCTCCACCGCTCAATCAACGCCGTGATCAAAGCCCAGTCGAGCCGTATCCGGTCAATCCTAATAATCTGGTAAAATCCTAGATCCTCCAGGTAATGGACCACGTAGGGATGTAGAGCTCTATCATTCAAAAACTCCCACATGTACTCCACTCTCCTGGCTNATTTAATATTTTTATATTTTTATGTGATTGTTTTATAATTTTAATTCATGTTTTATAATTAATTTATTGTACAAATTTTATTTATATATATATATATATATATATATATTCGGGCTCGATATTTTGACCCAGTGGCACCAAATTAACATTAATAATTACTTATGTGTCAAATTTAATATTTTTATAATTTTGTGTATTGTACAATTATTAACTTAATTGTACAAAGTTTGAATTTTCGACTACCAGTATAAGATACTTAAACTAAAGTATTTATACGCTATAATACTACACATTACTACGCTACAAGACTCTACATTTTACTACGCTACAAGGGTCTACATTTTACTATGCTAAAAAGGTCTAGATTTTACTACACAAAAAAATAATCTAAAATAAACATGAACAATAAATAAATTTAACTACTAATAAAACACAAAACGACATGAAACACATATATATAAAAACAATTATTAAGTCCGGATAAATTTAACATACTAGTTTCGCAAAAAAATAACACAAAACGAATCGGATAAATTTAACATACTAGTTTCAAAAAATATAACAAATAACGAAATAGAATACATACAAATAAAAAAATATGCATTATTATTAAAGTTTCAACATATAATAAAACGAAATACCTCGAATAAATTGAAATTTTGACTCCGAAGATGTGTATCAACAACAATACGATGCTCTACTCGAAAGTGGGACCAAAACTCTTCAACTTTTATGTGATGGGAGGACTCAATTTTTTTTTTTTTAAAACTCCGCAGAATCGGGAGGGGCAAATGAAGAAGAAGAAGATTAAAAAATGGGGGAAGAAGGAGGATGGGGACTCTCTTAAACACGACGACACATTTCCCTAAAAAAAATAGGTATAACGCCGGGCTTTATGACGTTATACCCTATCTGTCAAATTTCACCATACTACCACTGACGAGTCAGAGGAGATCCACCATACTAATACTGTTTAACTAAAATTCTGCCAGCGCTATAAAGTTAAAAACTTTTGAGTCACTAAAAAGGAAATATCAACGAGTAAATTACTATTTATCTTCTTGAAGATTAAGGTGAGGAAGAGAATTTGGACTAGAATATACTCCCTCCGATTCACAATAAGTGACCAATTTACTTTTAGCCCATTAAGAAAATACTAAATTCTATACAAAAATACCTACTATGACTAAACTACCCCTAATTAAATATTTAATGTGAGTAAGAAAACTTTTTAGGGATATGTACATAGGAGTTGTTTTGTAAAAACAAATTGAATTCTTTCTTGATTACATAACTGGACACTTATTTTGGACCAAAATGAAAAAGGAAACTGGTCACTTATTGTGAACATGAGGGAATATATGGTTAGACCATATGGTTATTCCCGTGACATTTCATGAAAGTTTTCAGTAGTCCGGCGCATGCATAATTTTAGTTAAACAGTATTAGCGTTGATGTTTGGCTATAAATTCATGTTTTTGTATGTGATTTGTCTTGTATTTTGCTTTGATCTTGTTAACTTTAGTGTGAATATTTGTGACTCGAGCCTAATAATGGTGTTTATAGTCAATTAGAAGTGAATTGGCAAGCTTGCATGCAAATTTAAGTAAAAACGAAAGAATTTGGAGAGAGTATGACTTTGGTGCCTAGGGTCACCCCAGGCACCAACCAAAACACCAAGGGCAGCAGAGAACAAAACTGAAAAAAGTTCGGTGTCCAGGTTGGCGTCAGGCGCCAAGCGAGACGTTAAAGGGCGGATTTCGTCCTAATTCGGCTGGGACTTGGAGATTCCAACTCTTTACGTCCCCAATATGTATAAAAGGAGTTTTAGAGGTGAGAACATATTTTGGACCAACTGAGAACACAAAGTCGTCGTGGAGGTCGGAATTTATCTGATTCCATCTTTCTTCTATCTAACTTAGTAATCTTTACGTTCCTTTGGATGAATTATTATTTTTCTACCATGTCTATGTGGAGCTAAACTTCGCATTCTAGAGTTGTGGTTGTCATGAATATTGAAGTTTATTAATTACATTACCGTTAATACGAGTTATCATCTTTGGTCGTTTCTCTAATTTTGGGGTATAGTTGCTTAATTGTTTGGCCAGCAGTTGAGTTCTATTTACTATCTATGTTATGTTTTGGGAAGCCATGTTTAGATAAGAGTAGAATAGAGATAGCTTGTTTCTGAACCCCGTGGCTCTGAAAAAGATTTCGCGGTTAGGATAGGAATATACCTAATAGTCTTGCTTAGTTGAATGTCGTATTTTCTTCGTTCATGATAGAATCAAGACCAAAGGAATATATGGTTGATATATTGTGAATTGACAAATAGTTATGTGGGAACATGCTATTTATACAAACGATCTGGTCAACTAGTAATCATAGATAATTTGGATTAACACATGTAATTACGAACTCAATAGGATTGACAAACCAACCACAACCCTGGAATCTTCATCTCATTTGATTAAACTTCGACCACAATCGCTTGCTCCTAATTAATTTAGCTAATTACTTATTTAATTTCCGCAATAGTAGTTTAATAGAAAAATACTCCCTCCGGTCCACAATAAGTGATTTTTTGACTTTTTTTTTGTGAAAAATAAGTGATTTTTCCGGATTTCAAGAATGAATTAATTATTTTTTCCCTACATTGCCGTTGGAGTAAATAATGTTGGAGTATGTGTTAGGAGTGTTTATGTGAGAAGATAGTAAAGGTTAATATGGTCAATTTTATTGCTAATTAATGTTAAAAGGTGAATTTCTTAATATGTGTGAAAACAACCAAAAATTACTTATTTTAGACCGGAGAGAGTAACATTTTTTTTTTAATTATTTTGGAAAGTAAATTAATTTTAGTTTGCTTAGTTAATGATTAATTCAAGTCTCTATAGGTCCGACATCCGATTTTCGAATCACTTTATTATTTGACGGATGCATATAATTGCGTGTGCTTTGGAAACCAACAACTATTTAAAGAAATGAGCAAAAGAATAAATTATCATAAAGTAATTATATTTAAAAAATTGCATAACTACATAGTAATAATATTAAAGTAAAAGGTGGGCTCAGGACTCAGCTTTTTTAGACAAGCGGTACTGCGTTAGCATAACAGAATCAAAGAAAATGATCAAAAGAAACCATTCTTTGCACCATAGGATTTTTCCCATTTCTACGTTTGGTCGAATCACACGTAACTTATGAATTATGATAACCCCACTGTCCTTTTCTGCACATTCATTTGTCTGGCTTTCACCTTTTTTTTTTCTTCCTTTTTTCGAATTTTTATTTGCAAAAATTCATATATTGTTTCTGAACGAGTTTACAAAGATATCCCTTTTGGCCTTATGCCCTTACATTGGAGCTCTCGTAGTCACTAAAACTAAAATAAAAATGAATATTCCGCCTCTATTTTGGACTTTGGACTCGAATTAACATGCGATGCACCGACAAAAGGGATCTCGATTATGATCATTTTTGTCTATTGATGCCTTTAATTTAAACTTTTTGTAGTTTCTTTCAATTAACCCAAAGTTTCCTGTAGTTAGATTATACTTGTTATGTTTAAGTAAGACAATAAATCTAATTAATTAGTTCGTGTTTTTTACTATTTGTTCTTGTAAAAGTTGTGTACGGTAAAACCGAGAGGCTCGATTATAAGGACTCGAGGGCGTACCTCGTAAGTAAGTCCTCCCCGTAAGCAAGTACGCATCGAAGTAAGCCCGGACTCGAGGAATGTGTGGACTGATGGATCGGGGTCAGACTAGATCGACACCACAGTAACCGAATCATAAAATATCCGCGCTCAATTATCAATCCCGGCGAAAATCTCGGAGCCGGTATAGCTATTAGCGGTTAACAGTGCCAATCATGTATTTTACTTCCACAATTAGAACCATTCCTTATTTAGGAGTCCTCTACTATATAAAGAGGAACCATATTCATTTGTACGGATCCATCATCACAATTATCACAACGCTCTAGTTCTTACTCACACTGCTGAATACAAAGTTTTTTTATTTACTGTTAATTCTCCGCATTTGAGTTGTTCGCTTATTTATAGCTATTCTTACTGTTCTTGGAAGACCATTCTCGAAACTAATCCAGATCGAGATCGACGGCTTGCAATTATACGGGTTTGATTCATATAAATCATTTAATTCATTTATTTGCTTAATTATTTACCAATTAGCATTGAATTGAATTGCATATCCTTATAACCACATTACAAATTTAATTGTTACTCGTATTTCGAGGTAAACAAAAATAATGACAGTGTTTAAGTAAGACAATAGTGCTAATTACTGTATTTATTAAGACAATAGTTCTAATTACTGTATTTGTTTTGTCGCAAACATGCAAGTTTATTGTAAGGGATCGTTTGGTTGATGGTATAGGAACGATTTATCTTAGCATAAAATTATATATAAGGTAATAACATAATATCAGATAATTGCATATCATAATATCACGAGACACTGACCTTCGGGGCTTTTTTACCTCATGTCAACTCAAATGATCCTCTTAGCTCACAATTTCAATTTATTTGTTTTATTTCTATTTTTTGTGAATATGTTTAAAAATAAATGTTATATCTTCTATATTTAATAAATTTTTAATTCGCCTGCTATTTTACTTTTAGTGATACAGTCTCTTGATAGGATAGTGTGGAGGTCGAGAATTTGAGTAGAAGATTAAGAAATAATCGTGCATTTTTCTTGTTGTATCGGTTATTTTAGGGTTATTCTAGTATCTCCTTGCTCTTAGACTTCTATATTATCTGATATCCCCTCTGCTTCAGTTTGGTTATTAGCCAGTTGTTGTTAACACTTCTTTGCTCATGTTTTCTTCGCTATCATATTTTTTTTGAATTATTTTTTTTTCTTTGAGCCGACGGTTTACTGAAAACAACATTTTCACATTTTCAAGTAAGGGTAAAATTTGCTATATACTATCCTCTCCAAACCTTGATTACGGGATTCAACAAAATATGTTATTGTTATTGTTGCATTTAAAACAATAAAATCCAAAAGGATATTTATGATTTCGTTTTTAAGCTTTTATTTATTTATTTTCTATTAAGAACCTAAGATGTTTATGGTTTTCATTCTCTTCCTTTCGATCACATAGAAAGGCACGTGAGGTTGGAGTACCATAGAGATCGAATTTCAAAGACCAAGTGGACCGAAAAAATAATAGGGCTTAAAATTTGGGAGGTGTGCACAATTTGTAATTTTATTCTCGTAGAATATAAAAGTTTATTTGCAAAAGGATATTTATACCGAAATCTATTATTTTACCGAATTAAGTGATTTGATAAAATAAAAATATAGTAATTAGCTACTCCCTCCGTTTTGATTAGATAAAATAGTTTGACTCAGGACAGAGTATAAAAAAGAAAATGAAAACTTTTGAAACTTATGAGCCTAAAAGTTTAAAGGGTAAAAGTCTATAAGTACTTCTCATTAAGGGTACAATTTGGTAAAAATAAAAATTTAAGGTTAAATTATTTCTAGATATAAAAATTATTGAGTTGTCTCACATCAGTAGGGATGAGTATCTTGGTCTCCTCATATTATCTCGGACAATTCTTACTTCATAAGTTAGCTGGGAATAATTAGAACCAAGGGTCAATCTTTTTATCATGATATCAGAGTCAGGCCAATCCCAATTTATTATTACTGAATTAGGACTCTATTTATGTTGTCCAGAAAATCTGCAGACCTTTGACGTGGGAGAGAGTGTTGAGTTATCCCATATCGACGGGGTAATGAGTGTCTTGGTCATCCTTATATATGATCTCAGACGAACTTTTACTTAAATTAGTTTTGGATTTGAGTTGGATCTAATATTTAATTTTTTATTGAAAATGTGTTATTTTTTTGGGTACCGATTAATAAAAAAAGCATCTCATCTAATTCTAAATTGAGATGTAAGCATAATGATTTAGTAAAATAAGTATATGCACAAATACCTATTATATATTCCTTCTGGTCCACATAAGTGACCAATTTGTCCTGAGCAAATTAATTAAAAAAATATTAAATTCCAGCTAAAAATAGTTAGTATGGCTAAAATACTTTTAATTAAATATTACATTATAATTTAATGTGAAGAGTAAGACTTTTTAGGAATATCACATAAAAGTAATTTTAAAAAAATAAATTAAATTTTTTTAAGATTATATTATTTTAAATTAAAATAAATTAATCATTTTTCGGAGGGAGTATTTATTAATTTAATATAAATATAGACATAAATAAACTTTGCCTATGCGCAACTGAAAGAGGGGAGAGAATAGAGAAAAAGACAAGGAGATTCTGTTTTTATCAAAATTCGAGAGGGGAAAAAGAGAGAAAGAGAGAGAGAGCAGTTACAGAAAAAGGCACAAAACCCAAGTACAACAGTGTGTTAATGGAACTCTCGCCAACCCACACGAGCGGTTCTTGATTTCTACGTACACACGTCCACACAACACTTATTTCTAGACTTTGTTAATCATCTTACTTATTTTATTCCCTACTTTACTTGGAGTTATAATTATTGTTACAACCGAAAGTAATATGATTAATATAATAATATAAAGAAAAATTACCTTCATGTAAATTTTCTATTACTGTTGTATTAACTCTTCCATGAACGTTTGGTTAGATACACCGTTCAACACATAGTTTTTTGCTTTAAATAGTGAGTGTCTCGATTTTTTTTTGTTCAACCATTTAATTGACATCAACTAGTCTAGAATTAATCGAGACCTATTTCGTGTAAGGACTAATTAAATAGTCAAATGTTCTATGCTAATTTTTTTTTATTACACGCGCTCGAACTCGAATATTCTAATTGTAAATATAAAATATTTATTTATTTCACTATCTCCCTTGATAACATGCCTAAATTTATTTTAAAAGAATTTATTATAAAAGGAGCTGAATTTTTTTTATTTTATTAAAGACAACTTTTGAAAGTTTCTTAATTTCTTAAAAAGTGAAATAACTAATTTGAAAAAACAAATTGGATTTAAAAAACAGTAAAACAGCTCTAATTTGTTTTTTATCAGAACAAAATGAAACAACCTTTCGGTAACATGATGCATAATCTAATTTGACTTGTCCAAATTTATTTATTTTTGAAAAAACACTCAAAATTATGATACAAAATGGTACGGTCTTTGATTCATATACACTCTGCTTGGATGACTGTTCCCATTGTTTTATAATGTATTGTATTATATTATATCGTATCATTTTATGAATATAATATTTAGATAGATTGTATTGTTTGCTATTATTAAATAATATTTTACTGTTTGATTTGACTGTATCGTACTGTACTATAACTGATAAGCTTACTAAAATACTCTCAAGTGTTTAAATATTAAATTTATCAAAAATGATGCATAAAAATAATTTTAAAAAACAAAACAGAAGAAGGCAAAACACCTTAAGAAAGCAGAATAAAGGAGTGAGACAGAAGAAGGCAAAACAAAGGAGCACAACTAGTTAGAATTGAGTTAAAAGCAAATTAGGAGAAAAAATAAAACAGAAAGCGCCAAAACACCTTTAACGTCGGCAGCAGAAGTTTTGAAAAAAAAAAATAAAGTAGGTTGTAGGTTAGAGATTTGAAGTTAAAATTAAAAAAAAAGAAGGGTAAAATAGAATTGTGGAGTAATAAATTAGGGCATAATTAGAAAGAAAAATAAAAAACAATTCCACCACATCAAATCTATTATTTAAAAAAAAGATAATTTTTATTATTTGAAAAATTTAATAATATAATACAATCAATTTTAATAAAATAATTAAAATAAATATTATTTTAAAATAACAATACAATATGATACGACCAGGAACAACCATCCAAACAAGCTCATAGTGTTAACGTCTATAGAGTAGGTATAAAAAAAAAGAGAGAATTGTTTCCTAGAAAAATGAGAGAATCGTGTAAGTTCCCATCATCTTTTTACAGTATATATATAATTCTTATTTAGTTTTGTTCTTTATGCCATAGTGCAGAGAGTGAAGCAGTGAAAAGACGATTCTGTTTCAAGCTCCTCTCGTCACTTCCCCCTTTTAAACGTTACGCTTCTTTCTTTTTGTTCCCTTATATGACTGTCATCTTACATTTAAACCTCTCTCATTTCTCTTTTTTCTTCTTCTCTCTTAGTGAAACAAAATGAGAACACTAATTTTTGTGCTCTGATTTTCTGATTAAAACTTGATCTTTTCTTGGTTTCTACCATTTTCAGTCTCTGAAGTTATAGGAGGAAACCCCAAAAATAAAAAAATAAAAAGTTCTTACCTTTTTTCCTTTTTCTAAAGCAGAAAAAACTCCATCTTGAATCTTTGGTTACCCCATCTTTTCTGCTTAATTTGAAAAAAAAAGAAAAAAAAAAGAGTGTGTTTTAAAACATGAATAGTACTGTTACTTGTTGTGCAGTTGAAGAGATGGATTTTTTAGTCCCTTGTGTTAAAGAAAATTCATGGCTTTTAAACCAAATGGAAGAAGAGAGAGGAACAAATAAGTTGAAGGATGAAAATGAGGAAGTGGATTTAGTGGGGATGAGGAAGAGTAATGCAAAGCTATGTGCACGAGGTCATTGGAGACCACATGAAGATGCAAAGCTTAGAGAACTTGTTGCTCAATTTGGTCCTCAAAACTGGAATCTCATTGCTGAAAAGCTTGAAGGAAGATCAGGTAATTTTTTTTTTTTTTTTTTTTTATATCTTTAGTTTTAGGAGGGGGGCCTTACGTGTCCGGTAAAGTTGCTGCCGTGATCAGAAGGTCACGAATCTCTTTACAAAAAATGTAGGAGAAGGTTGGCACTTTTATATCTTTAGTTTTAGTTGTTGATGAGTTTCCTAGGTATTTTTGAGGATAGATTAAGTGAAGTGTTCATATGGTATAAATATAAATCAACAAAATAAAAGGTATTTAGTTGCAAAAAAGAGTAGTTTTAACATTTGAAAAAAATAAAATTTTGGCAGTGGAGGATCCAACATTGAGTTTGTCGGTTCAAAAGAACTCACTATTTTAGAATCATACTATATATACATGTATAAAAAAAAAAACACATAAAGTTATCAACCGATTCAGAATTTTACTTTGATGGGTTCGGTTCTTGTCACTGAATCCGTTATGCCTTTCTAAAATATGAGTATAAAATTTAATATTTGATATATATATTTAGGTTCCGTGTTAAAAATACTAGACTCAGCCTCTCTTCCCTTCCGGGATAAGATAAGGCTAAGGCTGCGTCCGTCTTACCTTCTCGTGACCCTACTTGTTACGCATTGATTCAGTCTGTGAATCCCACCTTCTCAACTCAGAACTCACAACGTTTATATTCTGAATCCGTGGGTTTATTTATTCTAACTTTGAAGTTTCCTTGTAGGAAAAAGCTGCAGATTGAGATGGTTTAATCAACTAGATCCAAGGATAAACAGAAGAGCATTCTCAGAAGAGGAAGAGGAAAGACTGTTAATAGCACACAAAATGTATGGAAACAAATGGTCAATGATTGCAAGGCTATTCCCTGGCAGGACAGATAATGCAGTTAAGAACCATTGGCATGTCATAATGGCTAGAAAACACAGAGAACAAAACAGTGTCTACAGAAGAAGAAAGCCTTCAAATTTGCAACAAATTAATTTCCCTCATGTTGTCTCTCCTTCTAATTTGAACAGTGATTCAACCATTTCTAGCAACAACAACAACATTGATGACCATCAATCAGCTTCAACTTGCACTGATCTTTCACTTACTCCTTCTTCTAAAGTCATTCCTCCTTTTCTCATGACAAAATTTACTCCTATGCAGCATCATCATCACCAAGAAATCTTTGAATCAAACAAAGGTATACTCATTTCTCCCTCCTGTTATCATATTTTAATATTGACTTATATTTATTAGTATCTCATATATATATATATATATATATACTACTACTACTAATTATCATTTTTACACAATCAGATCATCCAGAAAATGAGTAGTAATTAACTTGCTACTAATAGTGTAAACTTCTTTACAAGTTATATATGCTGAAGTTAAGTAGATTTTTCTTACACTATCAATGTAGTTTAATCCATAATAATATGCTATCATAGTAATAAGTACTCCCTACATTTCAAAAAGATTAGCACTATTTCTTTATTAGTCCGTTTAAAAAAGTTCGGCTATAGCCCCACAAATGCCACGATAGATTTAAGATCAAAAGTTTTAAAAGTTTTACAATTACATATCTCAAAAGTTTTTCCTTTTTTATTAAAGTTTGTGTCAAGTCAAACTCGGACAATAAAACGGGAGGGAGTAACATGATAACATAAATATTTGTTAAACTTATTTTAGAGTGAAATTGATCGATAAGCACTTTCCTTTGCTTTTGGGGGTGTAATTTGTAGGTATCTCCAGACATGAAGAGGTGAAAATGGAAAGTGGGGTTCACCCAAAATTCTTGTATGGAAATGAGGAGCCAATTGCAAAGACTGTAGATGAAGGTAATCAATGTAGATGTGGTAATCAGTCAGATACAAACTCAGAAATTTCTGCATCTGAGTCAGTAGCCAACAACATGACCAGTGTTAACATTTATGATAATGGAAAACAAGAAAAACAAATGAAGAGCAAAACTATGCACTTCATTGATTTTCTTGGAGTTGGAGCCACTTGAAAAAACAGTGGGATTTTGGGGGAATTTTTAGTTTATTAGTACATGGAAAGTAACAGAAGAAGCTAAAGAGTTTGGTTTTGTTTTTGCCAACGGGATAAAAATAGTTTTGTAACATTAATACTGAAAAAACTTGGTGACTGCTTAATGCATCTTCTCTGTTAGAGTACTGTGAAATACTGCAAAAAGAAAAAGGAGAGTGGGGTTTTTGCTGGAAAATAGCATTTTTAGTTCTTGGTGGTTTGTACAGTCCTTACTATGAAAGGAAAAAAGAGAGTAAAAAGAAAAAGAAAAAAGAATGGTATGCAATTCTTAAGTTTTGGTAGGCAAAATTAATTATTTATGCAATTCTTGGTAAGAGGAAAATAATGGATATTAATAAAATAATTGAAGTGTGCGCAAATTAATTCAGACACTATCTTATAAAAGAAATAGAGAGGCCTTTAGTTATGATAAGTGAAGTACACGGGTTCCCAAATAATTCAAGAGGAAGTCTTTTTTTCTTGGTTACTACTAACTATTTGATTATTTATCCTGGCCGTGCGCATATATATATATTTCATAATTACTATGCATTAGTCCTAACAAATTGGATATCATTAAGAATTGATAATTTTATGGCAATCCTCTTTTTGTCGTTTGGGTTTGAAACGTAAGCAAATAATGGGTATCAAAATAATTCAAAAGGAAGTCTATTTTGTTTTAATATAATGATGTTACTAATGTAGTTTTTGCCTAACAGATAAAACAAATAAGAGAAAGGTTTTTAACTGATTTAATCAATGAGTCTGCCTATCTTTTATGACTTTTTCATTGGGGTTTGCTATACTTTTGTGGACTGCAGTGATGTGATTTTAGGAGGACAATATGTGCATGTTTTCTTTACTTTTAACACGTGTGCTTGATGATGGCCTATCTGTACACTTTCAGGCTTGCTTTAATTTTGCATGAATTAATTACTCCTTTTTCCTATTTTGATTGGATTAAGTGAACCTAATCACTTACAGTGAAAGTGAAAAACACGTACCCTATTGGAAAATTGAAAAGGGATATAAGATTTACTTTTTATTGATCTAAGTTACGAACAGTTGATAAGTTGTAAAACTTACTAGTACGTGTTTTTTTTAACTTAGAACCGTTATAGTACTTTTATACTAAAAAAATTCTCTATGTATAAGAGGAAAATTTCCTCGTTATTTATCTTTAAATGTAGTTAATTCAAAATAATCGACAAGAAAATCTAAAGGAGAAATTTAAGAGAATGTGGACTGATAAGTTTAAGGAGCAAGCAAATACTCCATCCGTTTTAATTTAGATGACACGCTTTCTTTATTAGTCGGTTCCAAAAATAATGACACATTTTCACAATTGAATTCAACTATAAAAAATCGTCGTTGACGCACTGACGGTGACCTAACGTGCGCCTCTACCGGCATGGGTAGAGGGAGATCTAAGAGAGTGATTCCGCTTACAAAACCGATCAAGGAAATAGTAAGCAAAACTACAATTACCGGGAAGGATAAGGTGAGAGATAATGAGGAAATGCATAGCCCTCAGATTTCAATGGAACAGTCGCAACAAACGGGTGAGATGTGGCAGCCTCTGCAAGGATCAAGCTCAACTCAATCAACTCCAACAGGTGGTGGATGCCAAAATTCAATGCGGAACCAAACAAATGTGACATCAACTAAGGCTCCAATTGCAGAGATGATTGAAGCTGATATGGAGAATCAGATGAAAGTTGCAGAACAGCTAGGCACAAATAAGTCAATCACGATCCAGGAAGCCCAGATCCACAAACAATTGGATGCAGTAAAAGAACAAAAAGGATTGGGTGAACCTATTTACCGGGAATAATTTAACAGCAAGAGGTATGAATCTCAAATTTGTCGCATCTATGATAAAGGATGGTGAAAAAGTAGTCGAATTAGATAGCGAAGAAGTAGATCGAGAAACGACAAAATTGGAAGCATGCAATTGTTTTGTATGTAGTTGGATACTCCCCCTCAATAGGGGCTTTGGATCGATGCATTGCTGCTCAATGGAATTTCACTAGCAAGCCTAAAATTTACTTTCATAATGATAGATACTTTGTGGTTAAATTCAATTGTGTGGAAGATAAGAATTTTGTGTTGTTGTCCAGCCCACACACTATAAGAAATAAGCCTATCATTGTCAAAGCATGGTCCCCAACTTTTATTTTGGTACAAAAGTGCTTCAGACAATCCCTATATGGGTCAAGTTTCCAAACTTGCCATTAAGTTGCTGGAGTATGGACTCACTTAGTAGAATTGGGAGTGGATTAGGAGTTCCACTCTTTGCAGATGAATGCACAATTAAAATTGAAAGGATTTCCTATGCTAGGATATTAGTGGAGATGGATGTCACAAAGGCCATGCCTAAATCGATTAATGTCATGGATTCGGCTGGGAAAATCTTTGATCAACAGGTTGCGTATGATTGGGTCCTTGAATATTGCCTCACTTGCCTACAAGTTGGTGATGTTTGCAGGACTGATGTGAGAACAGCAAAGGCCATTACTGTGGCCAAACAATAGCAACCAAAACCAAAAATGAAATTGAGAAGAAGAGCAGAGCAATAGAAGGTTGAAGCATGTACTGAACAATAGCGTCCCAACATGATAAATGTGCAAGCGCAACAAGAATTACAGCAAATAAGTTCAAATCAGGAGAGTGACAAAATGACATCATGGGAGACAGCTAAAGGGAAATCAGCAACAAAAGGTGCTCAATCCAAGACAAGGGAATCAACAGGGAATAATGTAGTTATTGGGTTCATTCCATTAACTATTCCAATAATTGGAGAGACACTGGACAACACTATTGGAGAGAAGGGGCAATGTAGTTATCACGGGGATACTATGGATCCACAACTCAAACAATCAACTAAATGAAGATCATATCATGGAATGTGAGGAGTGTAAATAAAGTATATAAACAAAAAGAAGTAAAGAAGTTTATACAGAATAATGATGTTGGTTTGATAGCAATACTGGAACCAGAGTCAAGGAAGAGAATGCCAATAGAATAATTAACACAATAGCAATTAATTGGAGGTGTGGTGCAAACTACTCCTATAGTAACAAGGGTAGAATCTGGATACTATGCGATTCAAATAGAATTAATGATATTGAATCCTGGTTGTTCTGATCATACACCCCTGAGCATACAATTTACGGAAGTTGTGAAGAGAAATCCATGACCTTTCAGATTTCTGAATTGCTCAGCGGATCACAAAGACTTTCTAAAGGTGGTGACAAATGCATGGAGCAGCCATACATGTACTAAACACATGGAGGATATCTTGAGGAAATTTAAGGTGATGAAGACAACTTTGAAATAATTAAATCAAAGAGAATTTAGAAATGTGGAGAAAAAAATCAATCATTATCGATGAAGGCTGCATGAAACACAATCACAAATGGGGAACCACAATCACCTTAGTGAGCTATTTACTGTTGGAAAAGAATTGCAAAGAGAGTTGTAGAAATGGAGTCTCGTAGACGAGAGTATAACAAAGCAGAAGTCACGAACAAAATGGTTGGAATGGGAGATGCCAACACTGCCTACTTCTTTGCCAATTTAAAGAATAAGCAAGCTCAAAACAGGATCAAAAGGCTTGTCAATGACACAGGAGAAATCTTACAACAACCAGATGATATAGAAAAGGAGGTGACCAGTTTGTACAAAAAAATTCTTGGTAGTATTGCAGCTCAACTACCAGCAGTGGATCCTAAATCGTGAAACGTGGGAATGGTTTAGCAAGACAACAACAATTACATTTGATAGCCCATGTCACAAAAGATGAAGTGTACCAAGCTCTTATGAGTATAGATGATCAAAAAGCTCCAGGATGTGATGGATTCAATGCTCTTTTATTTAAAAGAGCCTGGTCTATGATCGAAGAGGAGGTGACAGAAACAATGATTCAATTTTTTACTAATGGAAAAATGTACAAAGCTATTAATTGCACTACAATTACATTGATCCCAAAGGTCAAGAATACATCAAAAGTATCCGAATTTAGGACTATATTCTGCTGTACTATGGTGTATAAACTTATATCTAAAATCCTCACTAGAAAAATGCAAGGTGTTATGGACAGTCTAGTGGACAAAAGCCAATCTCCTTTTGTTCCAGGCAGGTTAATTACTGACAACATTATAATGAGTCATGAACTTGTAAAGAGGTATGGTAGGAAAGACATCACAATTTAGGTGTATGCTGAAAACTGAAATGAGAAAAGCTATACGACTCAAAGGAATGGCCATATATCGAGCAAATTCTTAATTGCCTGCAGCTCCCAACAAAATTTGTCAAATAATTTTGTGTTGTATGCAGACTGTTTCCTACTCAACTATTATTAATGGAGATCCTGTGGCACCATTTCAAGTCAAAAAAGGACTGAGACAAGGGGATCCCTTATCTCCTTTCTTATTTGTGCTAGTTATAGAGTATTTCAGTCGAAGTTTGAAGGGACTCAATGTTGTACCTAAGTTCAAATTACATCCAAGATGTAAAAAGCTGCAGATTATTCAATTGGGATTTGTTGACGACCTGCTACTGTTTTGCAAGGGAGAACTAGAATCTGTCAACTTGCTATTCCAATATTTCCAACATTTCTCGCAGGTATCTGGTTGGCTGCTAATGACAAAAGTTCAATATATTTTGGAGGGGTGAAGCCATAGGTTCAACAGACTATCTTACATGCACTACAATTCACAAAAGGAGAGATGTCATTTAGATACCTAAGGATTCCTCTGAGTATTAAAAGGCTATTAGTCATTCAGTGCAGACCTCTTATTGACAAGATGCTGGCAAGAATCAAGTCATGGACTACAAGATATCAATCATATGCATGCAGACTACAACTTGTAAAGTCAGTACTGTTCTCTATACACGTATTTTGGTCGCATGTGTTTGTTTTACCAAAAAAGGTGACCTAACTGGTGGAGGCTACATGTAGGAGCTTCATATGGACTGATGGAAGTGAGATATCGAGGAAGGTACTTATAGCATGGGATAGACTTTGCCTATCTAGGATTGCTGGAGGCCTCAATATCCTCGATATATGTGTGTGGAACTTAGCTGCTATTGGAAAATTATTGTGAAATGTTTGCAGGAAAAGGGCAACTTATGGGTCAAATGGATTCACTCTTACTATATAAAAAGAGGGACAGTGTGGGCAACAAAAGCTACTCAAGCTTCATGGATGGTGCAGAAAATTCTCAAAACAATAACTGTGTTTCATCAAATAGAGCTAACTGAAGAAGAAGTAACAACTATTCAACCAAGAAGGTGTATGGACTTATTCGTGGAGATTTCGAAAATACCATGGAGAAGATTGATATATAACAATGATGGATTACCTAAGTGGTTGTTTATTCTGTTCCTGGCATTACATAGGAGACTCCAAACAAAAGAAAGAATTGCTTGCTGAGCTAATTTAAGATGACATGGACTGTGTCTTATGCTTGAAGGAAAATGAAGACATTAATCACCTATTGTTTGAATATGAATATGCAAAGCAAGTATGGTCCAAACTGTTGATATGGTAAGGCATCACTAGAAATGCTAGCAATTGGCAGCATGAAGTCACATAGGCGTTGAAACATGCAAAAAGGAAAACTGCAGATCAAGAAATATATCGGATGACTTTAGCTGGAAGAGTATGTCACCCGTGGCAAGAAAGGAATGCAAAGATTTTCAAGACTTAGCAGAGAACTGTTGATCAAGTGACAAGGCAAGTGATAAGAGGGATACATCAAAGAGCACGTAGAATGCATATGCTAGATAGGCATATGCTGTTATTAAATTTATATTCATAGAGGTTGTATGTAGAGGAGTAGCGTGTTAGCACTGATGTCCCAGCAGGTTTGGGATTTAATGTCCAAACTGGTTGTTTTTTGATTCTCGGAGTTGTAAATATATGTTTGATTGGTAATATAAACCGTTAATTATTTTTAAAAAAAAGAAAGAAAATAATTTAACTTTAAGGGTGTGTTTGGTATGAAGAAAAATAATTTTTCCATGTTTGGTTGCTTTAAATATTTTGAAAAATATTTTCCAAAACTCCTTCTCAACCTTCCCCATCCCTATTCCCATCCTCACCATCCCACCCCACTCCTCCACACCGTCCAACTTAATCCCACCCCACCCCCTCTCTCCAAAAAAGGTTTTTTTTTTTTTCAAATTTCAGTTTTTTTTCCGTCACCAGCCACCCTACTACCCCTTCCCCTTCCCCACACAATTTTGTTTTTTACTTTTTTTTTTTTGTAATTTCAAAATTCTATTTTTCTATTTTTCTGCACCATCCCACTGCCCCCCCCCCACCACCTGCACAAAGAATTTTTTTCTTACTTTTTTTTTTATAATTTCAAATTTCTTTTTTTACGTTTTTCTGCACCCCCTGCCCCCGGAAAAAAAATATTTTTTTTTATATATTTTCAGTTTTAGTTTTTTCATCTTTCGTCTTACAGGTTCGAAATGTCCAAAGTTATGAGTTCGAAGGTTTATGTGTTTGGAAGTTTACGGGTTTAGAAGTTATATAGTTTACGGGTTCGAAATTTCGCGGTTTCGAAAGTTTAGCGGTTCAGAAGTTCATGAAATTTGTAGGTTCGGAAGGTTGTTGGTTGGAAATTTTATGGCTTCATGTTTATTGTATCTAAATTATTTATAAATACTCTTTAAAGTTATTTTCCTTAATTTATGTTCCAAACACCGAAAATGAATAAGATTACTACTTGTTTTCCACGAAAATATTTTCTTGGAAAATATTTCTACGGAAAATATTTTTCGTTATACCAAACACACCCTAAACTCTTCATTTTACCTATTGTTGACATCCAATTTTGTCCCTCTTTTCTTCCAAATTGTTTATTTGAGCTTCTAATATCGTGAATAATGTAAGAGTACTTATTTTACTATTTTTATCCCAAAATAAATCTAATTAGTCTTGTTATTTTTATTGTTGTTGTTATCACCATTAAATAATACTATTATCGTTGTTGTCATTATTGATTATTATTATTATTATTATTATTATTATTATTATTATTATTATTATTATTATTCTCATTAATTATCATTACTATTACTACTACTATTACTATTACCACTACGACTTTATCTCTCAAATAATTTCATTCAAAGTTAATCAACCGACAAATATTTTTCTTTACAAATATTTGTCACTGCATCACATTATTCCCACTCCTATTTGTAATATATTTATATATTGATTGCATGCCCATCTAAATTAATGGTTATCTACTAAATAGATATTTACAACATAAATTCATAATTATTCAAATACCAGCAAATTATTTAATATAAAGCATATAAAAATTTAATTACTTATTTCATATTAATAGCTTTTTTAAAATGCAAAGAAGAAAGAAATTTCACACATTCTCTTTCATTAGCCCACTCTTAAATAGCTAAAAATAAATAAATAAATAGGAAAATTTAAGGAAAATTTCCATAAACATAGCGACATTAGCTATTTTACATACATGACAACTAAATAATTATATTTGTAACATACACCTTTAAATCATGTACCCATAATCAGGCACCTAATGCGTTTAATTCCTTAATAAAAACGTGCCTAGTACTTTTTATGACTTTTTTCCCATATATTTTCTCTTGAAACCAACCCTTAACAAATTTAATTGGTAATTTTTTTTCCTATTATTTTTTAAAACTAATTCACTACGTAACAAAATTTCTACCATTCATACATGGATTCTTTTTACTAGAAAATGTACATGTATTTTTTATACAATATAAACTCTAGCGAAAGTATACGTTTTTATATTTTGAGAAAATAAGATACATATATTTCATGAAAATATAATGTATATTTGAGGTATTTATATATTATAAATTGTTATGAAACAATAAAGAACAAGAACAATATTGTAGAGAAAGAGAGAGGGGAAATTCTTATTGAATTTTGGGATGATTTACAATGGGCTAAGACCCCTCTATTTATAGGGGAAAAATGACTTAGCCACAAAGTAGAACTCTTTAAAAGATAGACATTCACTCTAAATAGAGTTATATTTGTAACACTCCCCCTTGAATGTCTATTCAACAAATAATGTGCCTCGTTAAAACCTTAACTAAAATAAAACCCAAATGGAAAAAAATTCTAGAAAAGGAAAAAGAGTACACGTATTTAGAAATGCGCCTTTTGGTTGCCTCGTTAAAAACCTCGCAAGGAAAACCCAGTGGGACAAAACCTTGTAAGGGAAAAAGAGTGCAACGCGCATTAACTCCCCCTGATGAGAGCATCAATTCACATCCTTGAGCCTTCGCATCCCAATCTTGTGTATTAGCTTCTTGAAGGTTGACGTTGGTAGAGATTTTGTGAACAAATCAGCCATATTATCACTTGAACGAATCTGTTGCACACTAATATCACCATTCTTTTGAAGATCATTGGTGAAGAATAACTTTGGTGAAATATGCTTTGTCCTATCTCCTTTTATGAATCCTCCCTTCAATTGTGCTATGCATGCTGCATTGTCTTCATAAAAATCGTGGGTAGTTTGTCACACTTTAGACCACATTTGTCTTGAATAAGATGTACTATAGACCTCAACCACACGCATTCTCGACTTGCTTCATGAATAGCAATTATCTCTGCATGATT
>ML382328.1:0-69549 GCA_005239525.1 Nicotiana knightiana | reverse complement strand
AGACAAGTGACACGAGCAGAATCGAAAGAAATCAAAAGAGCCATCCAAATACAAAGCCTAATGCAAAAAGCAAAAACCTTCGAACATATTCAGGTTGAAAGACAAAATATTAGTCACGAGAAAGAAATGTACATCTTTATTCAAAGCTGTTGTAACAAAAATAATTAGGGGTAAAAGATCATCATCAATGTACTCATTCAAAAAACTGTTCTCAAATAAAACAGTTATGGATGAAAGATCTAAATCCTTGTATTTGTTCAAGAAACTGTTATCAAATAAAAACAGTTACGAATAAGAAAACATTTCCCTCGTACTTATTAGAAAACTGTTTCCAAAACAGTTGCGGGTAAAAACCCCAATCTTTATAAAAACTGTTACTAGTAAAAAATAGTTGTTTCCTTGTATTAATATCGAAAAACTGTTACCTATGAAAAACAGTTACGAAATACAAGAGTATATCAAATCTGTTAAACAAAAACAGTTGCAAACATGAGTTTTAGACGATAACCAAACACATGTAAAATGTCATGGAAGTTCAAACAAAAAACTTTCCTTGGAAACATTCTTAAACATGTGTAAAATTCCTATCACTCTATTGCATTATCATGAAGTTGAGACGTCTTCTTCATGTCAATTATAAAGGGCCCTCTTCCATAAATTATTCCTATTACAAAAAGGCGCACATTTAATATGACATTGTGCCTATTATAAAAAAAGGTACGAGTAGTCTAAAGCATTCCACATGCAAAACTCGAAGGTAAAATTAAAACCTCGAAAAATGAAGCATGCAAAAGACTTAAAGAGTAAAATAGAAACTCAACAAAAGTCGAACTAACATTTATATATTAAAATGGCTAAAACTAAGTATTAACTTATACTTAGCCGTATAAAATTTTTATATATACATTGTGGTTCCCCTAAGTTGTCATTTGGGGACTTAAAAGAAATCCAAATTTACCCCCGATGGGACTGAGGGTAACCACCAACTGATACAAAGACAAAGAAAAAGAAAAAAAGGGATAAACCAACTAAATCTTTTCAAGAGAGGGGTTGACTTCAGTGGTAGAAGGAGCGGGAGCAACTGGGGATGTAGAGGCATGAGCGGCTGGAATCTCACCATCAGGTGAAGAGAGGTTATGACCATGTTGAGCCTTCTCCATGGCTTCCTTAGTTTTGGCTATTTCAACACTAAGGTCAAGACCATCTTGACGCATTTCCATCAATGTGTAAAGGTGAGAATTCATATACGCCCAGCTCACATCGATAGCATCCACCTCTTCCAAATCTTCATAATCCTTTGCCCACACTTGAAGCTCAGCTCTCAACCCGTCCTTTTCCGCCTCCGCAGCTTCATGGGCAGCTCTTAATGGAACAATCGACTCCTCTAAAGTTTGAGCTTTGTCTAAAGCCCTACGAAGATCTTCTTCAGTACGAGTGAGTGATTGCACGAGCTTGCCTGATTATTCCTCCTTCTTCCCCAACAAGTTCTTCAAGTCTCTAATCTCCTCTGAGGCACAAGATAGCTGCTCCGCGAATGAAGACTCCAGAACACTCTTACCTTTATCAGCTTGACTGCAAGAAGCCTCTCCACTGCTAGTTCTGCTTCCATGAGTCTCATCTGCCGCTTCAAGGTACTCCTTTCCTCTTCTAAAGCATCCATGTCAATCCTTAATCTATCATACAGTGCTCTCCAATTATCAACATCGGCCTGAAACTCTCTTGTCTCTTGGTCCGTGTTTGAAATCCTCTTCATAAACTCCATTCCAATAAGGTTAATCTACAGGAAATAAACGAGTCATATATGTTAAAGCATCCATGTCAATCCTTAATCTATCATATAATGCTCTCCAATTATCAACATCGGCCTGCAACTCTCTTGTCTCTTGGTCCGTGTTTGAAATCCTCTTCATAAACTCCATTCCGATAAGGTTAATCTACAGGAAATAAACCAGTCAGATATGTTAAATTTCATATACGAGAGTGCAAGAAGATAACTTGCATCATACCTTCAAAGAAGTATGCACGGCCTCATTGACCCATGTAAGAGCACCGTGGCTGGCTAGCTTTGCTTTCTCAGAGGGACCTATCAAAGGCTCGAGCCACACTTCGGGCTCACCCGTCTACTTGAAAAGGTTTCCCTCAGCTAGAACCTCTATTACCACCTGCCACATCTCTCTGCTGGAAGACCCTACTTCCCTAACGGAAGGCATGGAAGCAGGCAGAGATGGAACAACAACAGGAACGGAGAGTTGAAAAGTTGGAGAAGCCACGGGCAAAGCAGCAGGCACAACAGAAGTTGAAATAGCCAAAGGAACAGACGAAACAGCTTCTCTCAAAGAAGCAGAAAAGACAGCAGCTAGAGGGACATCGTCAGGAGTAAGATCAACAGCGACTCCCAAATGGGGGAATGTGAAACATCATCAAGGACAGGGGGCTCAATCACAAACATGGAAGGCAAGGTTAAGGTTGTAAGCTCATTATCTAAAACCATTCGCCTTCTCTGTGGCCTGTGCACTAAAGCACCCTCTTCTTCTTCTTCTACGGAATGAGACTCACTGATCTTCCTCTTCGAGGAAGATGAACCAACAATAATTTTCTGGGCTTGAGCCAAGGACATCTTCGGGATAGATGAAGCAGACACCCCACGAGTAGAGAACCCTATCAAAAAGGGGAAAAAAGTTAAACGGCAAAAAAAAAGACTCGAGTAAGGAAAGAATAGGGAACAAGAGCTTCACTTACCGTGGGTCTTTACTTGCCAACCATACCTCCCAGCGAGGTACTTCCAAGATCTCTCTTCTGAAGGAGTAACAGATAACAATTTTTCTACCCAATCACGAATACTGGAGACATTCTCAACAGTATTCATGATTGTTGAGAGAAGAAAAACAGATACGGTGTTAACAAAACATCTCAAGTTAAAACAAGAAAAAGTAAATGTGAGATAAATCATACTCACGTGCGCGATTCCACTTCTCAGGGAAGGGAAGATTTTCTTCACCCACTAAACCAACAGTGGGTACAGCAACATACCGGAGGTACCAACCCCTATCCTTATCGTCTCCAAGGGTTACTAACACTCTTTTGCTTCTAGCAGTCAGAGTAAAAACCCCTTCACGAAATAAGGTAGGAGAGTAGAGGTGAATAAGATGGTTGAAGGTAAAAGGAACCGAGGCTAAAGAAGCCAAACTCCTAAGACATGTGACAACTCGCCACACAAGCGGGCCAACTTGTCCTAGGCAGATATTGAAAAAATAGCAAAACTCAATTATAATTGGGTCAATGGGAGGTCTAAACCCTAAAGTGAAACGATACGTATAAACAAAAGAAAATCCCGTCTTGTAAGACGTTATTCTTTGATTACTATTCGGAATATAGAAAGGAAAGTCAGACTTCCAAAAGCACTCCCTACGAACAAGGGAAATCCAACCCTCAGTTATAAGGGTTGGATATCTTTCGACACTATCAAGAGAAGAAGATTGATCTACAAGAACTTGACTATACCTAGCAAAAAAAAACTCAGCAGGGAAAATTTCATCGACTCCGGGTTCACGAAGGCGTTCGTCTCTACCTCTAGACAAAGATCGAGAAACCCTAAATCTCAAAGAAACTGGAGATCTAGTGGAAGAAGGAGGAAATATCTGAGAAGAAGAGGAGCCCCTCAAAGGAGTGGATCCTAGACTTCTAAGTCTACCACCCCTCCGACTCCTAGTCGGAGCAGAAGATGGTGCTAAACTTTCAATATCTATTACTCTTTGAGGTTGGTTTGAAGAAGACATGTTTACAAAGGCAAAGAAGAAAGTTTTTTACAAAAGACAAAGTTAGAAAAGTGTTTCGTGGAAACAAAGAAAATAAAACATGTATTTATATTTGAAGACAACTGTCAAACATGAAGAAAAAGGAAAATAATGATGAAAAGTAATACTTGAAGATGTCACTTCGAGACTGGCACAGTCGCGAAAATCCCTAAAAGGTGCCGAGTAAATGCAGAACCAATCTGAAAAGGACACGTGGTATGAGCATTAAATGGAAGTGATAAATGACGCCTATGGTACAGAGAAGGATACAATGATTCAAGGAAAAGCAGCGGCAAAATATTCCCGCCATAAATGAATATCCACTTACCAAATATTAATCGTTAAATATATGGTAAGTGGAGGGACTATCTGTATTGGTAAAAAAGAGTTTCACACGTAAGCCAACTTTTGAGAACTCAGCCAGATACGTGGACACAGGAAAACTCGACAGCTGGATGTGATTCTTTGAAAAGGTACGGTACAAAGAGGCACGGTTCAGTAAACCCACAAACTTATCAGCCACGGAAAACTCAACTTGATCCAAACGGGAGAGAGGCACGGTCAGAATGAATCTAGAAAAAGCTACGGGCAGATTCAAGGACCCACAATTTATTACTCGAACGTTATGTAACCGAACCCAATTACCGTTATCCTTTGTAGCGCCTCATTAATGTCATAATTAGTCATTAATGAGGAACCATAGAAAGAGTCGTACGTTTTAAGAATCTCCTATATAAGGGAGGGGAATACAGCTTGTACAGGCATCTGGTTCTCGAATACAATCAACTTCAATCTTCTATTTTTCTGCAGTATTGTCTATTATTCATTTTTCTCCATTTATCTTGATTATCAGTAACCCCTATTCATCTTAAAAATAAGATTTAGTCAAAGGGTCTAATTCTTTGGTTAAACACGATGTAAGTCCCCTGCATCTTATTTACTACCAGTTGGGAGTCACTTTTGATTACGATTTGCTCGATTGAAAGTTCTCGTGCGAGTTCTAGTCCTGCAATGACAGCGTTGTACTCTGCTTCATTGTTAGTTATATGATAACATTTGATAGCTTGTCGTGTCTTTTCACCCGTGGGTGATAATAATACTATGCCTAAGTCGACACCTTTTATATTGGAAGAACCATCGTTAAATAGGGTCCATAGACCCGGATTAGCACCGTTAAAGAGTTGTAACTCTTTTTCCACTTCAGGGACAATGCTATTACTAAAGTCAACGACAAAATCAGCTAAGATCTGAGACTTGATTGCAGTCCTAGGCTAATAAATTATTTCATGCTCACTTAATCCTATTGCCCACTTGGCTAATCTTCCTGATAGTTCTTGTTTATGCAGTATGTTTCTTAATG
This sequence comes from Nicotiana knightiana, assembly GCA_005239525.1. Classification (NCBI taxonomy): domain Eukaryota; kingdom Viridiplantae; phylum Streptophyta; class Magnoliopsida; order Solanales; family Solanaceae; genus Nicotiana; species Nicotiana knightiana. The sequence goes on along the minus strand of ML382328.1, from coordinate 64,395 downwards.
GATACGAGGTCACAACTGTGATTGGATGACATTGAAAGTATGGCCTTAATTTTCTAGATGCCATGATTAGAGCTAAGGCTAACTTTTCTAGATGTGGATATCTAGTTTCAGCATCTAGTAATGTCTTGCTTACATAATAAACAGGAGATTGTTTTCCTTTATTCTCCCTTACCAATACTGCACTTACAGCAATTTCCGAGACAACAAGGTAGACGTACTGCCTCTCCCCCTCATTTGGCTTTGACAACAACAGAGGTTTTGATAGATAAGAATTTAGGTCTTTGAGAGTATGTTGACATTCTTCAGTCCATTCGAACCGATTTTGCTTTTTGAGAACTGCAAAGAATTTAAATTTTTTCTCGGAAGATTTGGAAATAAACCTTCCTAAGGATGCAATTCTTCCTGTTAGTCTTTGAACTTATTTTTTGTTTATAAGTACATCAGCTATTTCCTCTATAGCTTTAATTTTATCAGGATTTACCTCTATTCCCTTATTTGATACAAGGAATCCCAAGAATTTACCTGATTCTACGCCAAAAGCGCATTTTTTCTGGATTCAGCTTCATATTATACCTGCGTAAAATCTCAAAGATAATAAAGAGGTGCTGGAAATGGTCTTCCGCCCGTGTTGATACCAGCATGTCATCGATGTAAACTTCCATCATTTTTCCCAGATGTTCCTGGAACATCTTGGTCACTAGCCTTTGATAGGTGGCTCCAGCGTTTTGTAAGCCAAAAGGCATGACTTTATAACAATAAGTCCCCATGTTTGTAATAAAGGAGGTTTTTTCCTCGTCTAAGGGATCTATTTTAATCTGATTATAACCAGAATACGCATCTAGAAAGCTTAACAATTCATGATCTGTGGTGGCATCAATCATTTGATCTATATATGGTAATGGGAATGAATCTTTGGGGCATACTTTATTTAAGTCAGTGTAATATATGCATACTCTCCATTTGCCATTCTTTTTAGGTACTACCACAGTGTTAGCTAGCCAGTTAGGGTACGTTACCTCTCGTATCGAACAAATTTTCAAGAGCTTCTGTACCTCTTCGTCAATCACTTGGTTATTGAATGGTCCTTGCTTTCTTTTCTTCTGCTTAACAGGTACGAAGGATGGATCTTCATTTAGTTTATGAGTCATCACTTCTAGTGGGCCACCTGTCATATCTGAGTGGGACCACGCAAAGCAATCTGAGTTAGCCTTTAAATAATCAATTAATTTACCTCTTCGACCGGGGCTCAGCCTCGTTCCTATATACACTTTCTATTCAGGTTTTTGTTCAAACAATGGAACAGCTTCGAGCTCTTCCATAGTAGTTTTGATGTGCTCGTCTTCCTCCGATTCATGAATGACGTCCGGTTTGGAATCTACATCCGTGTGTTCCAATGCATATTCCGTGGTGACTTAATTCACCTTCTCGTGAGTATCTTCTTCTGTATCTATTTGAACACTTACTTCTTTCGTACCTGTTTGGTCAATGGCTTTTTCCGTACCGGTCTGGCCGGTGTTACCTTCTTGGGAGATTCCCTTATCTTTTTATTCTTCCACCTCTACTTTTTTGTTGTAGTGTACCACGGAATTTATATTTCTCGCGGTTTGCTGATCGCCTCTAATTTTCTGAATCCCCCATTCGGAGGGGAATTTAATTACCTGATGTAAGGTGGATGGTATTTCTTTCATGTCGTGGATCCATGGCCTTCCCATGATTACGTTATAAGCCATGTCAGTATCGATGACTTGGAACCTAGTATTTTTTATTACTCTCTTAGCACGAGTGCTAAGTTCAATTTCCCCTTTTGTTATAACCGTAGAGTTATCAAACCCCGATATGGCTCGTGACTTTGGTATTACTTGATTCCCCAATAGCATTTCTTCCACGACTCTTAGCAAAATGATATTGACTGAACTACCTGGATCAATCAACACTCTTTTGACGTTAGTGTCATGAATAAGTAAGGATATTACAGAGCATCCTTGTGAGGAAGCATTAATCTGTCGGTATCTGCATCATCGAAGGTTATATTGTCTGCTTCCAGATTTTCACAAACCCGCTTTCCGTGTGTAATTATGAACTTTGTGGCCGCTTTGCGTGTATCACATTGACGGTTTGTTTTGGAGATGGAGGTTTTGGGGGCTCCTGCATGTTCTTCATGTATGCCTGTTTACCTTTTTCACTAAACAATTCTGTTAAATAGCCCTGTTTCAATAACTGTTCTACCTCACCTTGCAAAAATCTGCAATCTGAAGTTCTGTGTCCATGATCATTATGGAATTCACACCAGAAATTTTGGGTTCCTCTTATTCGGGTTTGACCTCATTTCTTTGGGCCATCGAACCTTATCACCCATATTTCTTAATACTGAAATTAGTTCGGAGATACTTACATTGAAGGTGTGATCCCCAATTCGTGCATTACCTCTAGGTCGTTCATCTCGATCCTTTCTGGATCTAGATGAGGATGAGCCCGCATCTCTGCTTGGTAGTCTATAATCTGACCTGGTATTTTCGAACCTAGGACGAGTTTCACGTCCCGATGGTCCCAAGTAAGGATCATACCTATTTTTACCTGATCTCCTATCTGATTCGGAACGTCTGGATCTGGTATGATCTTCATCTTTCGAACGAGCAATGGTATCTTCTTCTATTCGAAGTTTAGTACTGTACCTGTTATAGACATCATTCCATGTCGTAGCTGGGAATTCTCTCAAGCTTTCCTTGAGTCTTCTTGTGGCTTCAGAACTTTTGTCATTTAAATTGCTTGCAAATTCCATGGATGCCCAATTATCAGGCACCCTTGGTAGTAGCATTCTTTCTCGTTGAAACTTGTCTACAAATTCACGAAGTAGTTGCCTGTCTCCTTGTTTTATTTTAAAGATGTCCTCCATCCTTTTCTCGAATTTTTGTGCACCGGAGTGTGCCTTTATGAAAGAATCTGCAAGCTCAGCAAAAAGAATCAATAGAGTTTTCAGGGAGAAGAGAATACCAGGTTAGCGCCCCTTTGGTAAGTGTTTCTCCAAACTTTTTAACTAGGACTAACTCAATTTCTTGTTTTGTTAAGTCGTTGCCCTTCACTCCGGTGGTAAAAGCAGTCACATAGTCGCGTGGGTCGGTTGTCCCATCATACTTAGGAACGTCAGGCATTTTAAACTTCTTGGGAATAGGTACGGGTGTTGTGCTTGGTTTCCAAGGTTGTTGAGAATATATATCAACGTCAATGCCTTTGATAACAGGTGGTACTCCAGGAATTTTTTCGATTCGATCGTTTTGTTCCTTCACCTATTTCTGTAAAGTTAGTAATAAAGTCTGTAATTATGAGTTATTAGACATACCTGGTCTCGCTTCGAGAGATTCATTAGGAGTATCTCCCTTTCCTGAGTTTGCCAACACAGACTGAGGATTTTCCACGGTGATGGTATTATTGGGGGGGGTGTCAGTGGTGCAGGTGACGCTACTGGTAATCCCCTCACAAATTCTTGAAAAGCCTGGCTCACATACTCTGTAATCATTTGCTTACCCGATCTTGTTCTACTGTTTGATCATTATTATCGTTGTTGTTATTGGATCTTTCTGGGGATTGTTCCCTTGAACCACATGGGGTTCCTGAAGGTGATGGAACTGGAAATCCATTCCTCTAATGGTTGTTGTCTTTGGAGTTCGACATAGTTAAAAGGATATCGCTTGAAAAGCAAACAAAGATTATCAGATTCCCAGTAACGGAACCAATTTGTTTAACCAAAGAATTAGATTCTTTGACCAAAGCTATTTTTAGGATGAACACGGGTTTTCGATAACCAAGGCAAGACTAATTATTGTAAGTAATTAAATAAAGAAAAATCAATGAGATGCAAGAAAAGAAAAGTGTATTGCAATAGTAGTTCAGATGTCCTTTACAAGTTATATTTTACTCCCTTATATAGGGAATTTCCTAATATAACGTCTGCCCTTTTCAGTGATTGAACATTAATGACTAATTATGACATTAATGTAATGTTACAATGAGTAACTGTAACTGTTGCGTGAATATTGTGTAACGTGTGGATCACTAATTGAAGATCTCTGAATCTGCCCTTTGTTCCGCCCAGATACATTTTACTGTGTCTCTTCATCTTCTCAATCAGGTTGAGACTTCCGTAGCTAATTAACCCGTGGGTGTGATTTTCCGTGCCTCTTTGCCTCATACCTCTTCATAGAGTCCCATCCAGTTGTGGTGTCTTTATTGCTCCATGTAGACTGCTGAGTCATCAAGATTTATTACACGTGTGAAGATCTTTTTTACCAATACAACTATGTGTTGTTTCCTATATGCATAAGGCTAAGCACTGCCTTTCTTTGTATGAGACTAAGCATTGTCTCCTCTTTGCATGAGGCTAAACACTGTCTCCCTAACTGCATAAGGCTGAGCACTACCTCCTCAATTTCATAAGGCTAAGCACTGCTCTTCTTTTCATGATACTAAGCATTGTCTCCTCTTTGCATGAGGCTAAGCACTGCCTCCCTAACTGCATAAGGCTAAGCGTTGCCTTTGTTTGCATGAGACTAAGTGTTGTCTCCTATATCATAAGGCTAAGCACTGCCTTTCTTTGCATGAGACAAAGCGTTGTCTCCTATCTGCATAAGGCTAAGCACTACCTTTCTTTGTATGAGACTAAGCATTATCTCCTATTTGCATGAGGCTAAGCACTGTCTTTCTTTGCATGAGACTAAGCATTGTCTCCTTTTCGCATGAGGCTAAGCACTGCCTCCCTAACTGCATAAGGCTAAACACTGCCTTTCTTCGCATGAAACTAAGCTCTGTCTCCTATCTGCATAAGTAAGCACTGCCTTTCTTTGTATAATACTAAGCATTGTCTCCTATTTACATGAGGCTAAGCACTGCCTCCTCAATTGCATATGGCTAAGCACTGCCTTTCCTCGCATCGAGACTAAGCACTGTCTCCTTTTCTTTGCATGAGGCTGAGCATTGCCTCCCTAATTGCATGAGACTAAGCATTGTATCCTCTTCTTGCATGAGGATAAGCATTGCCTCCCTATCTGCATAAGGCTAAGCACTGCCTTTCTTTGCATCGAGACTAAGCATTGTCTCCTATTCTTTGCATGAGGTTGAGCATTGCCTCCCTAATTTCATAAGGCTAAGCACTGCCTTTCCTTGCATCGAGACTAAGAACCATCTCCTCTTCTTGCACGAGGCTAAGCATTGCCTCCCTAATTGCACAAGGCTAAGCACTGTCTTTCCTTGCATCGAGACTAAACAGCATCTCCTAGTCCTGCATGAGGCTCAGCACTGCCTACTCAATTGCCTTGTCCTTGCATAATACCAAATGTTATCTCCATTACGCTATTTAAAACCTAGCACTATCTTCTATTCGCCTGCGACTAAGCATTACCTAAGCTCTGTCTCGTTATTCTTCGCATACGACCAAACATCATATCTTTGCATCTCATGGGTTGAAACATCTCCATTTTTTCCAAAGGCGTCATAGTCCAAAGGCATCATCCTCATAGCCGGAGGACAACATTCCATGGCCTGAGGATATCTCAATATTGCACATCATTATTCAAAGGCGTCATGGTTCAGAGGCACCATTTTCATGGCCCTAGGACATAATTTCATGGCATGCGAATCCTTTATCACATGATTCATGGCCCAGGACGTCATGGACTAAGAACATCATCCTCACCGTTAAAAGACAACTTTCATGGTATAAAGGGAATTTGCATCATGTTTAAATTCTCACAATAAACCATATATACTTGCATGCATCGTGTTTTACGTTTTGCAGGTAATCGAGGAAGTAACTGTTCTCCTAACGGGAGAAGTCTTCACTCCGGTTTCCGTTCAACGTTCACATCCTACAATTATTTCAAACGCAACCAATCACCGTAAGTTACCCACTTTTACTTGATAACCGTTCAGATACTCGTTCTGAGATACATCCGTAACGTTTCAGACTCACATTCACGATTTTGTATAAACTCATCTGATATTGTCCTACCCCAAAAGAAGACTTTTCAAAACATACGACCATTCCTATAACAACTCCATCGGTCTCGTTCACCGTTGGATCTAGAACTACACACGGCCTGATTCCCGTAACACCAGGGATATGTAGGCAACTCAGGAACTAGGGTTCGGCCTCCATTTTTTAAATCAACTCACTCGGACAAAATCAGTCATCATTTTCTTTACCCGATAACTCTTTCATCATTTCCGGATAAAGAGGAGCAGATGTTGATACCTAATGTTGCCCTCATATATATATATATATATATATTCTTTCAAAATAGCATTTTTGCATCATTATTTAGTTTACAAACCTATACAAACATTTTCTATAATTTTTTATATTTTTTAGAGCTTTAAATTGATTTTCTTGCATTTAAATATTTAATAATTATCCCTTTAAATTATTTTGTGATGACTTAGTTACCTAAAATTATTATTTGCATCTATAATATATCTTTCAAATATTTTTACCTCATTTTATATAATTACATTAGTATTTTTAAGCTATTTGCATAATTTTACAATAATAGCTCATACTCATACATAAATGCTCTTTATTTATATTTTTTGTGTCAAAATAGCATTTTTTGTATTTTTATAATACAAAGTTATTATTTTAAGTATTTCAGCGTATAAATAATATTTTATTTTATTTATTAAGTATTTTTATAAATCATTTTTTGATAAATTTTGGGGTTTTTAAATAATAGCCCAATTTTACCTATTTTTGGGCCCAAATTATCCCAGCAGCCTAGCCCAATTACCCTAAGCCCAAAACCAACCTACCCTTTTAAAATACCCGCTGACAACCCCTTTAAACGACCCTCCCAACCCCTCGCTTACTTTATCATATTCCCTATATTACACGTACTAACTTCTTCTTCTTTTCTTTCTTTTTTATGTCCTTTATGTTTTATCTTACTACTGCATTTATTGCTTTCATATATTTATCATGCAAATACTTGACAATGTATTATTTATCTTCGCATAAAGCATGCTCCACATCATATTTCACTCGTGCCTAACTAATACCATAGCGGCACTTGATGAGTGTTCGCGCTCTTCCAAAATTACCCTTTAAATTGGAAAGACTTATTTGCGGTAAACTAATCAATCAACGGTGCAGTCGACGGTTCCGTGCCTTTCTCTCTCAAGTTGTCCACTTGAGAGTACCAGTCTAGACCCTTCTAGAAACCTCGCTTCAATATCAACTGTGCATGCATCACGCCAAATCTAGTATGGGTTAGAACGTTGTCCGTGTGATAATCCGCTAAGATAAGCCTTGTCCAAAGTCCAACGAGATTTTCATAATCCCAATGGACACCATCATGTTATGTGCATTATTTGGAGAAAACATGCCGATATGTTGATCATTAATATGTAAATAGTCAGATCTGGAGGCGAAGGCCTAACTCTATTTGTTTTGCAGTAAATGATGCACGAAGTTCCCAGGTTCGGCATGTTTCAAAACATCTCACCTTTGCTGCTTGATTGGTGAAAGAACCTCTCACCTAGCGACAAGAATCATGTGAAAAGGGTCCTCAGAAATTTACCCTCCAGTGAATCACAAATAAAGGAAAGGCAAGTAGCAACTCAACAAAATGACTGCGTTCACACCAGCTTTTAGCCAATTACCTCTACGAGGTACCGAACCTCAGAATATTCACAATTCACGGGTCCCAATTCCTGAACCCTAAACACTTGGAATCCTGTGCTCTCATTACAATTTATAACTTTTCTGACGACTCATGTGCCAGTAGAGTCATTCTCACATAGAAGGCTAGTAAACAAGGATGTGAAACTATACTCAACAATATCAAGATCCATTCTCTTAACCGATAGAAGTGATTAACTACATGTATGCTTGTGCAAGTGTTCTAACATGGTTCATGCCAACTAGTAAGTATAGAGAACATGAACAGCGTGTAAAATGTTTTCCCATAATTTTCCACAAGATAAAACTCACACATGTAGGTGCACCAATACACAAATATCAACAACAAGAATTCTCTGAGGCCATCACAAGTCATCACAAATCAATCACTGACATAGCCCACCTTGTCTCGCCACGTGTGCAATAATAAAGTAAATGTCCGTCTTGTCTCACCACACATGCATAATAATATTCCCACCTTGTCTCGCCACATGCACAACCCACATATATAGCCCGCCTTGTCACGCTTCATGTGCAAATATCAATAGTAACAATAGCATGGTAGAAACCTCGTGCAACACAATAACGCACGCACGGCAGAAACCTCGTGCATCACAATAACAACCGCACGGCAAAAACCTCGTGCATCACAATAACAACCGCAACACAGAAACTTCGTGCATCACAATAACAACCGCACCGCAGAAACCCCGTGCATCACAATAACAACCGCACCGCAGAAACCCCGTGCATCACAATAACAACCACAGGACAGAAACCTCGTGCATCACAATATCAAGTACAACAGCAACAATGACAATAATACAAGAGCACGACAAGTAAATCAACTCAAGAACTTTTGATCACAAAGAAATGGTAGAACTAGTTCACAAGGAATGACCACAATAGAGAATACTATTCATAATAAGAACAGCTCAACAAGGGAGAAAATAATATATAACAATGGTCCCACAAAGTATAGATCAACATCAAGGGAGATATCACGAGTCAAGAATTTCAATAAGGATAAATGAACTAAGATATAGGATATCTAAATTTCTTTTAAGGTTGAGAAATTACGAAATAACTACAATGAATTCAATTAATGTCACGACCCAAACCGATGGGCCGCGACGGGCGCCCGGTACCTTACTCTACCGAGCACCAACGTAACGTATCTTTCTTACTACATCATCATATACACGTGACATACGAGCCTAATAGGCCAACATAATCATTTATAAACTCAATAGGCCGACAAGGCCGTACAATCTTTCATGTACACGACATATGTCTACAAGCCTCTAAGAGTACATAAATGTCGTAAAGGTCGGGACAGATTCCTGTCATACCAAACAATACACGTCTAAATCATACTAACCAAACAAGCGACTACGAAGCAAATTGAGCACACCAACATCTTCTGCTGAGCTGATAACCTACTTGGAGGGCTCTCGACCTGTCTATCGGGACCTGCGGGCATGAAACGCAACATCCCTAGGCAAAAGGGACGTCAGTACGAATAATGTACCGAGTATGTAAGGCATATAAATAAATACATAAGAGACGTGGATGACATATAGAGTACATGACTCAACCTGTAAGTCTGAATAACTTTGTAAATCATAAATTACTTTTAGCTTCATGCATATGCGTATGAATGTCATGTCGTGCATAGGTACATGTTTCATAACATCATCAGCCTCTAAGGGCATCCCATCATATCATATCCGCCACTGTGGGCAAAATCATCATCGTATACCAGCTGATCAGGTGGTGTGTATATAATGCCATAACCTTTCCCATATCCCATATACATATATATACATATATATATATATATGTATATAACGCCGTTTGAATATACATACACATATACGCGTATATAACGCCGTTTGAATCATATTTCAGTCACTATGGGCAACATCATCATCATATACCAGCTGATCAGGTGGTGGTGCGTATATAACGTTGTAATATTTTCCCATATCCCATATACATATATTTACATATATACGCGTATATAACGCCATCTGGTCATGGGTCAATGTACATGAATGCAATGCATGAAAAGTACGTTAATAAATCTGAGACCCATGAACAGATGATAAAATAATATGACATGGAAATTCAAGAACATACATATCTCTAATACTTCTATGAATAGAGTCATTTATGGAATTTGTGCATTTTCACGTTTCGTTCGTATCGCATGGATCATGCCAAAAGAAAGAAGGGATAGCCTTAACATACCTAGAGTAGGGGAAAATTCGTATAATATTATTATCCCACTTTGACGAGTACAAGAATACGTCGTTCCTTGATGCAATATTTGAATTGTTATCTCTCGCCCAAGTGAATCTCCGCCAATGGAGGGGGATCCACCATTCCTTCTCTTGTATAAAATAAATGAACTCCCTCATGTAATTAACAGATCCGGCACTAAGAATCACTTCATTAATGTGTTTGGTAATAGTAAAATCTGGACAAACTACTCATAGTCCTCCCAATAGTCTCCATATAGCGTCTAGCTTATGTCATATGTCATCCCATACTTAAATAATGATTTTTTCCACCCAAAATCCTTAATGTGACACATATACTAAATGATTAATGAGTCAGTGTCCAAGAATTGGCTTGTTGCCACGTGGGGGTGGGGTGGGAAATTTTAATCTTTATCCACTTATTAGGTAATTAGGTAGTGTCCTGTTACCCGGTAATTAACCAATTATCCGCATAATTAAGAATTATCTCAAATTACTTAAAATTCTACTCACTTTTAATACACTCTATAAACCTTACTATCATGTCCATGTGGTATCTTGTATGGTACTAGTCCATAAATACCGGATATTTTAGCTCGGGCCGTATTTTATCCCAAAATGACAAATTTTGACGAAATTCATTTTCTTTGATTTTCTCACCCTCTCATCTTCACGAATTTACTCATCACTTGTTTGAAATTGCATAATTCTTATAACCTCCAATTAATCTCATTCCCGAACATTCGTTGATTAACTTACGATGAAAGTTTAACATAAAAAAATGCGGGATGTAACATCTCATTTTCCGAGCTTCTATCAATTTATTTATGGCGTACTTTCACGTACGAAAACATGGGGTGTAACATCATTCCCCCCTTTGGAACACTCATCATCAAATGTTGACTGATGCACTTATCATTCTCATATCCCATAGCTCTTGTGAATACTCCAATACTCTTCTTTCCATTTATGCAACTGTTCTGTGAATGAATCCCAAAGGCCAGGGCATTCCTCCTTTTAAATCTCTTTCTCACACCACGACTTGTAGTCGGAATTCTTCTAATCTCGTAACTATTGCTACCTTCTATCATGTAGCCTTTACGACTCTAACTTTGTATGTGCACCTATCCGACTCTTCTCTTTTCTTTCCTCCAGATTTTAGTCAATCTCTAGGCTTCACTTTGTGAATATATACATAATTATGTCAAGTTGTCCCTCTGGGCGTCATTAGATTTACTACATCTAAGTAGGCCATGTTATACCATAATTCTACTTCGATTTATCGTTGCAGAGGTTTGCTACCAAATTCCAACTTACTCTGGTTGCTTATCCCATATGTATAATTCTAAGTCCTTTAGTGCTTCCTCATTACTGTTCATCGTAAGAATGACCACCTAATCTCAACTCATACTTTGGGATTTTTGTCCATCCATTATGATTTGCCTCAATATTGATCTACAATATACCACTGATAATTTGAAACTTCTTACGTAAAACCTTGCCACTAGGGCTTACGTTGCATCGAGGAATAATTGAAGTGATTTCCATAGTCGTATTTCATAGTATCTCGATGTGATTCACCTTATGAGGTTATTCTGATCTTGTGTCGTCTGCGAAATCTTTTCTCCTTATCCCCTTTTCTCTTCAATTAATTATTCAATAGAAGTCCCAAACATTATCTTTTATCTATCATAATTACATCTTCATTTCACAATCAAGGCAGCATTCCATCTCCTCTAAGTGCTACTAGTCTTAGTCTCCCTTGAGTTTATTCAGGCTATAATGAGCCTTCAATAACTTAGAGAACCCATCAGCTCTTTTGTTTTCATGGGCTTAATCCCGAGAACTTTTTCATTCTCGTCACATTCTCACTCACCCTTTCTTGTTCTTACTCTTGTCTTCCTAAACCTTGTCACTCTATCATACTTTATCTTGCGACCTACATATATCCATTTATATTGCTTGCAATCTTGCTTCACAATAGATTTCCTTGTATTATTCTGGAACATCAAGCGAGACATCTTATCGTCTCTAACTGTTCTTTACTCTCTTGGCTATATCTCTCGGTACCTAGAAACCATAGGCTGGAAAATATACCATTGACGATACTACTATCATTCTTGGATACTGAATCCCCGTGCTTCTAGCCTTCTATCCGAAGTATGGACTATTCAAAACCTTCTGTACTTGAGTATCTCGTACATTGTTCACATGTACCTTACTTACCTTAAAATCTCTCATCACATATTGTATCTCTTTCTTAACCCCCTTTCCACAGTATGATTCACATCCACAACTTGGAGCTTTTATATAATACTATAATCCGGTGGGATCTCCATACCGAATTCTTATGAGGCTGGTATTTTTTTTCTAACTTGCTTTATCGTAGAGCCGTTATAGAATATGGTTGTTGTACTATCCCTTTGGTACTTCTGATATTAAGAGTGATCCTATAATGTTCTCAATCACGATTTCTATAATTTTCTAGGTCCAATAATCATATTCCTGATTTGCTTCGTTGATGTAACCCTTTAGTTTTCTCCTTCTTCTGATCAACCTTTTGTAAGCTTAACCTATCTTCCAATCTGCGGCTCATGGTATTAGTTATTACTTTAGCCCTTCATGGATGCTATGGAATATCCATGATACAATCTTCTAACAATTTGTTCCTTTGTCTATGACCTGGGCTCAATTCTTTCTTTTAACTTATACCAGAATCTTCTACTACTGTATGATTGTCAACATATATGCTGCATGGATAATACTCCAAAATTTTAATTGTGTCCATAACGTAACTAACTCCGGATCATTGATCGAATAATTCCTTTTGTTCCTACTCAGCTTTCTTTAAACATAAGTTATTACTTTTCCTGGTCTTTGTGCCCCTTGTTGCGTGAATACATAGCTTACCTTAGTGCACACACACATTGGAATTCCATACAACTAATATGACCTTGAATGTCACTTCTGATTTTTACTTCTCGTTCATTAGCCTCGGTAGGTGCCATTTTCTTATGGAGTGCATAAAATGTTGTTGTGAGACAGTTGTTATAAGTCCATTTCCTCCATAGGTTACTAACCTTAGGTTAAAGCGTTCTTTCTTACTTCCTCAACCAGTCTTTCATTGTAGTACTTAGGGAGGATCCTCTTACTCTTGTAAAGTTGTGAGCTTATTACGAACCATTTTGATGTCCTTCCTTGCATATAATTATTCGTAGTTACTTATCTCCACGCCCTTGTGCTTATAGGGTTGCTTCTGAACTAATATTTTGATTGTCTTTCCAATGGCACTCTCTTTCATTCCCATAATACTCATACGGTACCTTTAACTACCCCAACTCCTATTTGAATATTTCTCACGTATTACAATGACATTACTGTGAGGCTGAATTTACTATATTGGGTTTTACTATGTTTATCTTGCACGATCTTCGTCTGTATCCTCTTGTCTAGCCATAGCTAGGCTCTTCCTGAATCAACTACTAACTACTCATTGGCCTCTTCTCATATCAATGTTCCGCGTAATCTTTCTTGGGTTATTTCCTTTGTCTTAACTTACGTGTCGCACTGAATCCTTATCTATCAATAACATCTCGGGCAGGTCCTTTCCTTGACGTCGTGTTTGCATAATGTTCTGGAATCGAGCATATTTGCAGGCTTTGAATAAGTGCAATCTCGTCCCTTTTTCATTTTTTAACACATTCTTCCTTTACCATTCTATAATTACTAGAACCACTTAATTTTGACTTAATTCCACATCACTCCATATTCCGCCCTTTAGGGGAGTACTAAGAGTTGGAGCTATAAAGATCTACCTGTAGATGTTTTACCTCTTCATCTTTGGCGTCCTTTCACATCATTGATGACCCTTACTCGCCTTGCAGTAATCTTTTCTGTACTAAGGATAACAATTTTCCTTACTCACGAGGGAAACACCTAGTGTAACTGGCACCTACAGTCCCTTAAGCTTAACTTTTCTCACATTGCTTGCTTTAGGGAAACGTCTTCCTGAATGAACATTCTCTAAATTCCTTATGAATATTTTTTTGTTGTCCATTATATTATCGCTAGAATGAATCTGAAATTCTCATGATGTCGACTACTATCAAATCACTCAGCCCCTAATTCATGTTTAGTTTATCTTGTTCACCAGCTAATACTGATTGCTATTATTCTGAGGTCTAACTTTTCCTTCTGGTAGTCGTTTTAGAGTCACGAACTTATTTCTAAAAATGAGGTCTAACTTTTCTTTTGTTGTCTCAAGGCTTGTCACCTCTCGTATTTCCCTTCACTTGACTATAGACTCTGTAATAGTGTCATATTTCTGATCTACCATTGTCATCCATGTATCACATCTTACTCATAATGCTTCATTAACTCTCTTCTTATTTCCTGCTAACATTTATGTCTATCACTTGATTCTGAAAACTTCAACAAGATACTCTTTTGCTTTTATCTCACCTTTGCTCTATCCATTGGCTCTTCGGGTAGACTAACATTGTCTCTTTACTAGGGACAGGAGCCATACCAAGATAATATGTATCCCTTCCAGGATTCCAGTGCCTATATTTGTAGTATCCATATCTAGTTGTACTATTTTAGAGTGGGCCATATTGGGTGTCTCACAAGGAGATCTACTGGCACATTTGCAATATCCTTCGGAAATGTCAACTAACACAAGCAATCCATTCACCAATTTGGGTTACCCTAAACCCATCCAGATCTTGATATCCCGTCCTTCTCTTAACTATACATGTTAGCCCCCATAGGGCATAACTGGAATGTGTGTGACCAATTGTACATACCTCTGTTACTATTGAATATAACTCAAAAAGCTTATATTCCTCTTCCTGAATTATAAACATTGTTAACCTTCATTAACAGGGTGCCTCTTGCTTCTTTTGCTTGTTGAAACTTGTATTTATCTTTTGAATCTCTCATTGATCGTCTTTCTGAATGTAGGCATCGTCTTATTACGAATAAAATAGAATTTCGAAATTTGAATTCTTATAAGTGAGCTCTACCACACGATCTAGAGTAAGAAGAAAGAGTGACAATCCTAAATGCCCTGTAGCCTCCTGCTTATAAGTGTGGTGCACGACACACCCATAAAAAAGACTCTACTAGACACGCCTTGTAGACTCCCTAGGACAGAACTGCTCTGATACCACTTTTGTCACGACCCAAACCGATGGGCCGGGACGGGCACTCGATACCTTACTCAACCGAGCACCAACATAACGTATCTTTCGTATTACATCATCATATACACGTGACATACGATCCTAATAGGCCAACATAATCATTTATAAACTCAAAACATAGGCCGAAAAGGTCGTACAATCTTTCACGTACACGACATATGTCTACAAGCCTCTAAGAGTACATAAATGTCGTAAAGGTCGGGACAGAATCCCGCCATACCAAACAATACACGTCTAAATCATACTAACCAAACAATCGACTCCGAAGCAAATGAAGCGCACCAACATCTTCCGCTGAGCTGATAGCCTACTTGGAGGGCTCTCGACCTGTCTATCGGGACCTGCGGGCATGAAACGTAGCGTCTCTNTGTCATGTCGTGCATAGGTACATGTTTCATAACATCATCAGCCTCTGAGGGCATCCCATCATATCATATCGGCCACTGTGGGCAAAATCATCATCATATACCAGCTGATCAGGTGATGGTGCGCATATAACGCCATAACCTTTCCCATATCCCATACACATATATATATACATACATATATATGCTTATATAATGCCGTTTGGATATACATATATACGCATATATAACACCATTTGAATCATATTTCAGCCACTATGGGCAACATCATCATCATATACCAGCTGATCAGGTGGTGGTGCGTATATAACGTTGTAACCTTTTCCCATATCCCATATACATATATTTACATATATACGCGTATATAACGCCATCTGGTCATGGTTCAATGTACATGAATGCAATGCATGAAAAGTACGTTAATAAATCTGAGACCCATAAACAGATGATAAAATAATATGACATATGGAAATTCAAGAACATAAATATCTCTAATACTTCTATGAATAGAGTCATTTATGGAATTTGTGCATTTTTATGTTTCGTTCGTATCGCATGGATCATGCCAAAAGAAAGAAGGGATAGCCTTAACATACCTGTAGTAGGGAAAATCTGTATAATGTTATTATCCCACTTTGACGAGTACAAGAATCCGTCGTTCCTTGATGTAATATTTGAATTGTTATCTCTCGCCCAAGTGAATCTCCGCCAATGGAGGGGGATCCACCATTCCTTCTCTTGTATAAAATAAATGAACTCCCTCATGTAATTAACAGATCCGGCACTAAGAATCACTTCATTAATGTGTTTGGTAATACTAAATTCTGGACAAACTACTCATAGTCCTCCCAATAGTCTCCATATAGCGTCTAGCTTATGTCATAGGTCATCCCCTACTTAAATAGTGATTTTTGCCACCCAAAATCCTTAATGTGACACATATACTAAATGACTAATGAGTCATTGTCCAAGAATTGGCTTGCTGCCACGTGGGGGTGGGGTGGGGTGGGAAATTTTAATCTTTATCCACTTATTAGGTAATTAGGTAGTGTCCCGTTACCCGGTAATTAACCAATTATCCTCATAATTAAGAATTATCTCAAATTACTTAAAATTCTACTCACTTTTAATACACTCTATACACCTTACTATCATGGCCATGTGGTATCTTGTATGGTACTAATTCATAAATACCAGGTATTTTAGCTCGGGCCGTATTTTATCCCAAAATGACAAATTTCGATGAAATTCATTTTCTTTGATTTGCTCACTCTCTCATCTTCACGAATTTACTCATCACTTGTTTGAAGTAGCATAATGCTTATAACCTCCAATTAATCTTATTCCCGAAAATTCGTTGATTAACTTACGACGAAACTTTAACATACAAAAATGCGGGATGTAACATCTCATTTTCCGAGCTTCTATCAATTTATTTATGGCGTACTTTCACGTACGAAAACACGGGGTGTAACAATTAAGGATAGGTAGTGGAAGATAATGATAACCTCAATTAAGGATGAACAATTACAGATTAGATAATTATACTTTCAATTAAGGAGAATCGATTAGGGGAGGGGGATAGCAAGTCAATAGAAAATGTAACAACTTTAGTTAAGACATATAAGAGTCAAATAGGCAATAATAGTGGATCATGAAGCAATTAATTCCAATTAAAGCAGGTAGAGGTGAAGCTAGTAACTAGGAACTAATCATAACAAAAACAACTTCATATTCAGTGAATGCAAGGACCTAAGAACCCTTAAAGGGAAACTTTCCACAAACGAGCCCGAGCACGTACTCGTCACCTCCCGTACACGGACATCACATGATACAATTAGCATAGAAGACTCAAATCCTAAGGGGTAGTTCCCCCACACGAAGTTAGGCAAGATACTTACCTCAAAGCAGACAGACCAATACTCTAAAATGAACTTCTCGGGTGAAATGGCCTCCGGACGCCTCAAGCTAGCCAAAATTACTTCAAAGCATAAATAAAATCTCATAAGAGACTATTCTGGATCATAAAGCCTCAATCTTTATCAAAATTTAAAAATCAACCCAAAAGTCGACCCCCAGGCCCGCACCTCGAAACCCGACAAAATTCACAAAATCTGAACACGCACTCCGATGCGAGTTCAAACATACTAAGATTATCGAATTCCGATACAAATTCGTCCCTCAAATCATCATTTTACATTTTAAAAGCTTTTTTCAAAAATTCCCGTTTTTCTCAACTCAAAATACTAATTTAATGATAATTATAAAGATGGAAACATGGAATATAATAAATTCTAAGTGAAGAAAACTTACCCCAATGATTGGCTTGAAAAACCAACGAGAAATATCTAAAAACTAAGGTGTAGAACTCAAAATATGAAGAAAATGTTCAAACCCTCGACTTATATGATTCTGCCCAGGACTTCCGCATTTGCGGACAAGGAAGCGCATCTGCGCTCTCGCATTTGAGATAAAAAGTTCGCATCTGCGAACACAACTTACAAAGACAGGGTCCGCACCTACGAAGAATATAGCTGCACCCGCGACACCGCAGAAGAATCACAAGGAGCGCAGAAGCAAGACGTTTCGCAGATGCGATCGCTGGACCACAAAAGCGGCCTTTGCACCTGCGTGGCTGCCTCCGTAGAATCGACACAACAGGAATTGCACCAACGTCGCAGAAGCGACCAAGAACCTCGCAGAAGCGGCTCCGCAGCTGCGACAAACCTCCGCAGTTGAAGATACACCAGAACACTACCCAACACCGCTTTAGCCAAAATGTTCCAATTGATCCGAAACTCACCCAAGCCCTTCCGGACCTCAACCAAATATACCAACACATCATAAAACACGATACGAACTTAGTCGAGGCCTCAAATCGCATCCAACAACATTGAAACTATGAATCGGACCATGAATCGATCTTATGGACTTTCTAATCTTCCAACTTCTAAAACTCGCACCGAAACCTATCAAATCAACCCAGAATGACGTCAAATTTTGCAGGAAATTTCCAAATGACATAACAAAGATATTCCAACTCTCAGAATCGCATTCTAACCCCTATATCACCAAAGTGAACTCTTGGTCAAACCTCTCCACCTTCCAAACTTCAACTTTTCCAACTTTCGCCGAAATGCTTCAAATTACCCTACGGACCTCCAAATCCAAATCCGAACGCACGCCTAAGTACAAAATCACCATACGAAACTGTTGAAATCATACAAAACCCATTCCGGAGCCGTTTACACAAAAGTCAAATTCCGATCAACTCTTACCGCTTAAGCTTCCAAACTAGAATCCTTCTTCTAATTTGACTCTGAATCATCCGGTAACTGAACTCGACTACGCACGCAATTAAATACACATAATACGAAGCTGCTCAAGACCTTATTCCACCGAGTGGGACTTAAATTCTCAAAATGACCAGTCGGGTCGTTACATCCTCCTCTTCTTAAACAAACATTCATCCTCAAACGTGCCAAGAATCGCCTCGAAGTCATCAAATCACTGAATATACATATCCAACATACACCTGCAGGTGACCCCACGTCACTCCAAACCACCTAAGCCCGACGACACCATCTTAATTGTAATGTATCCCCTTCCACTAACACCTATAAGCTTTAGAGTAAAATATTTCCACCATCCGTTCGTCTCCAAAAGAACCAATTCCCACATTCACACCCAGTATCGACCTCAACCATCTGCAACCACTTATTCCTACACACATAAGGTACAATCACACCACGTGACACATCACATATAAGCCCATAATGGAATCTCTATTTCTGAAATAATTCGTGGCTCGATCATTTAGAAACTCCCAGAGGTGTCTGCCGTTGAATAACCAGGCTACTTCTTCTCTTAATTGTCTGCAATCTTCCATTCTATGGTCATGGGTGCCATGATATTTGCACATTTGGTTGGGATTTCTCTAGGTTGGATCGATCTGCAGAGGTTGAGGCCATTTAGTATCTTTGATGCGCCCGATAGCCAATACGAAGGCGAACGCGTCAACATTGAAGTTATATTCTGACAATCATGGTGCTTCTTTAGGTCCGGTATGCCTGTCGAAACCATTCTTGTTCATGAGCCTCTGGCCTCGATCATTTCTCCTTTCACTTCGTACAGGGTTGTGCCAGGTCCGTTGCCCCTACGATCTCCATTATACGACTGGTATCTATCCCTGTTCAACCTTGGTTCTCGATCAATGTCCCTTTTGATTTTGTCAACGGGCTTGATAGGATAAACAGACTCGGAAGGAGTCCTCAATTGGTCGTCTTTGACTCTAATCTTCGATTGATACCGATTATGTACATCGACCCAGGTAACAGTCGGGTACTCAATCAAGTTCAGCTTCAACTGTTGTGAAGCCATTGAGCTTCGTACATTTAATCCTTGAGTGAAAGCTTGAACGGCCCAATCATCAATGACCGGTGGTAGGTACATGCATTACATTTGGAACCAAGACACAAACTCTCTAAGCATCTCATTATCTTTCTACTTTACCTTGAAAAGGTACAACTTCCTAGTCTCGACCTTTATGGCTCCGGAGTGTGCTTTTACAAAAGAATATATAAGCATGGCAAAAGAATCAATAGAGTTAGGTAGTAAATTATGGTACAATATCATCGCTTCCTTTGATAGGGTCTCTCCAAATTTCTTTAGTAACACGGATTCGATCTCATCATCCTCTAGATCATTCCTTTTAATTGCACATGTGTAAGAGGTGACATGCTCGTTGGAGTCGGTCATTTCATTATACTTAGGAATCTCGGGCATGTAGAACTTCTTGGGGATCGATTTGGGAGCCGCGCTCGGGGGGGAACGGTTTTTGTACGAACTTTTTGGAATCCAAACCCTTCAATATTGGTGGTGCCCCCGGGATTTGATCAACCCTGGAATTATAGGTTTCTACTTTCTTGTTGTTTGCTTCGATCTTCTTTTTCCCCGATTCAACTGGCTTCGTCAGTTGCTCGAGCATCTTCATGATCGCGGGATCGGTCCCAGATTCATTTTCGTGCGATTTCCTTGACACCGATTCGACCCTATGAACAACTTCCTACGACGGCTCAGGCTCGATCTTGCTTGGTGCATGGTTCTGGTTTTGGAGTTGTGATATTATGGCTTGTTGAGCCTACAACATCTTGAAGATCACCCGAAGGCTGATTCCGCCTTCTTCGTCGCCATATGTGCTCTGAGCAGCCGATCGAACATCTCTGTGGATGCTACTCTCGGGATCGTCGACCAAATTTGTATTAAGGTCTACATGGGAGATGACGTTGATTGGATATACAAACGGAACTCCATCGAGGCCAACTGGAGGTACGTCGTTCCCTGGTGCTATGCTGTCATTTTCGTCATGATGACCAAAGTCATTGTCCACGTGTACGGGTGCTACTTGAGAGTTCGACATGTTGATCCTAGAATCAAAGATACTCACAAGAACAAGTGTAAAATAGTGTGTGTTACGAAAGTTAGTACCAGGCAATCACTATTATCCTTAGCCCCATGGTGGGTGCCAAACTGTTTACCCTAAAAACGGATAACAATTAAATTTATATGTGATTTTGAGGATACGTGATATAACTTGGCACAAATTGAGAAAATATATGTATTAATATTGAAATTGACTGTAAAAAAAAATAAATGCATGCAAACCAAACGAATCGAATAGCCTTGGCCCTCAAGTTCGATCACCCTCGAACCAAACGAAGATTCAACTGATATAAGAACAGAGTGACAAGATATTGAAAGCTAGAAGAAGGCAGTGTATTGCTTTGCATTGCGTAAATGTGATATCTTACAAATGATCAGACCCCATTTATATAGTAAGGGAGTCCTACTCTTGATACAATTCTAAATACAGTAAGAAATCTCATGATTGGCTAATTAATCGGCCTCTTCTTGATACGTGCCGAGATTTCCGCCGTGATCCTCCCCTGATTGCGGATATTTCGGCTTTCCGTTTTCTGGCTCGGTAAGCTTCCCTCGGTCTCGCTCGATCTCTATATTGATCGGTCTCGATCTTGGCCAATCTTGATCTTGATCGGTCTCTGGGTCACGGGCTCGGCAATATAACTTCACACCATGGTTTGATATAAAACGGGGTTGAACCTTAGCCTATCATGTTCCAGTCTCGATTAGTCGTACGAAGGGCAAGCCCGATTTTGACCGTATACAAGCTCAAACAAGCCATGGCATTTTCGATTTAACCTTTCAACTCAATCCAACAAACTAATGTTTAATAGTGATTTCTAAATCGAATTAAGGTGCTTGATTCTCTGAAACTCGTTTTAGCTCACTGTATGCTTTAAAAATTGATACTAAATGAAAATTGTTTGGAGTAAAATGATATTTGGGCCTTTTCTGGTAAACATTTTATTTTTGGGTTAGTTTTCGTTAATATTGTTTATGAACCGACAGTTTGAGTAATTTTTCCAAAAAATTTACATCCGGTGCAGAGTATACAAAAAATATATATGAATTGTTATAAAACAATAAAAGAAGAAGAACAATATTGCAGAGAAAGAGAGGGAGGGAGAGAATTCTTATTGATATTTTGGGATAATTTACAATGGGGTAAGACCCCTCTATTTATAGAGGGAAATGACTTAGCCACAAAGTAAAACTCTCTATAAGATAGACATTCACTCTAAATAGAATTCTATTTATAACACTCCCTCTTGAATGTCTATTCAACAAATAATGTGCCTCGTTAAAACCTTAACTAAAATAAAACCCAATAGGAAAAATATTCTAGAAAAGGAAAAAGAGTACACATATTTAGAAATGTGCCTTTTAGTTGCCTCGTTAAAAACCTTGCAAGGAAAACCCAGTGGGACAAAATCTTGTAAGGGAAAAAGAGTACAACGCGTATTAACTCCCCCTGATGAGAGCATCAATTCACATCCTTGAGCATTTTGCATCCCAATCTTGTGCGCTAGCTTCTTGAATGTTGATGTCACCAGAGATTTGATGAATAAATCATCCATATTAACTTCAATGAATATGTTGCACCTTGAAAATCATCGCTATAACATTATCATGCTTATAGAGAATTGATAATTCGTTCCACATAACATTTTCTCAAATGTTTATCATCTCTCCCCCTCATGTTAGAAAAACTAACTTGCTTCCTCAACTTTGGGAACACATCTTTGTGCATTATGTTTTTAATCAAAATATACACCGCACTTTAATAATAATAAGATGGAATTATTTGGTTCCTGACCCTGAACCAATTGTGAGGGGAGAATGTAATATACTTTCATGTATAACGTATATCAAAATGATGTAGATAACGATGTTCTCATAGGCAATAGTTTAGCTATTAAGTGGATGCACTCAATAAATCATTTTGCTAAACCAACTGTGATGTAAACCAACTTATCAAGATGAACTATCTTGAATAAAAAAATTAAAATATGCTCTAAATTTAATTATTGAGCAAGTTACCTCGCAAATATCAGGTTGTGGGTTAATAAAAATCGCATATGTAACTATCTCATAGATGCATCTTATGTTGTATGCATGGCAGGTGAATGGGACCATATTCACCTTTGATATTTCCAGCATTCATGGGATCCAATCCCAATTTTAGTTGGTATAATAATCGCGAGAACAAGCAAAATAAGAGAATTTATAAGAACTTTCTTGTTCTTTAATATTTATCCGTGTGAATTCTCTTTTATTTTTGCATATCATACTTAAATTAACATGGCTAAAATCAATTATGTCAACTGAATAAATTATCAATATTGATAAACTTCAGGTTTATAGCATGACATGTGCAATTAGCAATAAACTCCAAGTTTATTATGATATGATTTTTGTGTCAATAAGCATCCACTTTATTATGGTATTCTTTTATTTGTGTAGTATAAATTGAAGAATAAAGCGGGTAACTTTTCACGTACATATTACCCCGCTACAAGTTGTAGTAATAGAAGATATTAAATCTTTCTTTTGTTTATAGTCTCAATATAACCAATCGCTTTCGCGAATACTTTAGAAATTTAATAAGTTTCTTTGAGACTTACTACGACACAATACATTACTGATAATCAATTTTATTTCTCCAAAGTAGTATAATTGGATCTTCTAGAGCTTTCAAATAATTTTGTACTACCACATATTCATCAATATCCATATAGTTAATATCTCTTTCAAGGAGAAAGTTATACGATTATGGTCATGGTAAAAATCATTATAGGCAAGAATGTTGCTTCTATTACTTTTGCCATGTGATAATCGCATTGCCATAATATTTTGGCATAATCACAATAGATACATGATCAATAACTATCCATGCCATAATAATGACATTATTTTCTTATTTTATCTCAAATCTCCTTTTAGAGGTGAATGTGGTACATTCATCACCTCTAGCACGTTCATATTCTTCCAAGAATGAACTTGAATTCATAAAATCAGATGTTATCACATTCACATTATGAATGGACCATATTCATCTGTATGCGCTTTACAAAATCTCATGTCAAATCGATGGTAAATATTACTTTCAAAGAGTGAAGGATTATTTTGAGAACCCTTATTATTTTCATATCACAATGATGACGATTATAATTTTGTCTATTGCCACGTCAACATCCATTGATACCTTCACAGTAATAATTTTGTCTTCTTTCAGACTTATCACATATTGCTATCACATTCTCTTATGGGAATGAGAATGAAGCATATTCAATGGGACGGGTTTCCACTTCTTTGCCCACAAACATACATGAATTTGATCATGGCAAGGCAGAGAAATCTTACCACTTCGGGTGGTTATAATTTCTTGCAAACTCTATAAGAGTTATAATCAAAGTTTGTTGTCTTTGCTTGCATTTAAAATCAAATTATAGAATTTGAAGAATCTAAAAGAGAAAAATAATGTAAAATACTTACCTTAAATCCAGAATTTAATCATGAAGGAAGTTCATGGAACAATTGACAATCATTATGCTCAATCACAAAACTTCTACTCACTTGGTTAGAATTTCGTGCTAATAATGTGTTATAAAATAATAAAAGAAGAAGAACAATATTGCAGAGAAAGAGAGGGAGGAAAAGAATTCTTATTGATGTTTTGGGATAATTTACAACGGAATAAGACCCCTCTATATATAGGAAAAAAATAATTTTATTACAAAGTAAAACTCTCTATAAGATAAATCTTCACTCTAAATAGAATTTTATTAATAACAGGAATGATGTATACCGTGTAAATTTTCCTTAAATGTTCTCTGACTTTTGAAATCTTAACCGACTATAAATGTTTTTATGCTATACAGAAGGAATTATTTTAAAGTGTACCCCAAAGACAAAGGATCTAGTTGGACTACTTTTAATAGGGACAAGTCATGTGAGAAGCACGTATCCAACCGCCCCTTTAAAATTAAACCATTTTCGCGATAAGAGTAAGAACTAAGAAGTATTGTACAGTTTGTGAATTTGGAGCCTAGGAGGAGTAGGTTCATGGTTCGATTTGGATAGATTTTTTTGTAAAAAAAAATTAAATTAAGTAAGTTGGTTCTTTAATCAAATTAATCTAATTAAATCGGTTGTTTATCGATTCGGTTTGGTTGGTTTTTCGAGATTTTTGGTTATTTATAAGGTTTTTTTTAAATATGAGACATACACAATTAAACATATATTGCGGAGACTACATTTTCAACGTAACACTATCAAACCAATTGCTCTTTGAGAAATCTATCACTTATCAAGATATATTGATGATTCGATGAATAATTTAAGTACTCAATTAAAAATCGATTATTTTTAACATGAAATAAATTCTTGTACTTAGCAAAAGAAAACTACCAACCAAACTAGAATGTAAAGGCAAAAAATTAGATTATTATAATAGCAAAAAATTAGACTAAAAATATAAACGATTAATATGTTTCATAAAATTTTAGAACCTTGATGTAAAAATATACATATATATGGGTGTAATAATAAATTTAAGTAACTACTTCTATAGTCGATTTGATTTGATTTTTTTCGATTGTTTTTTTATTAAAATCAAAACCAAATCAAATTTGATCGGTTTTTAAAATTCAAAATCAAAACCAAATCAAACCTAAAACGTATCGATTTTTTTGATCGATTTAATTCGATTTTTTGGATTTTTATGAACACCCGTGTCAATATTCCGTGTTATTTATAAGAAACAATTTTAATCATACCTCCGAAATCAGAGGCCGTCAATTATTAGTACTATTGTTGTACATGATAAAAGCTACTACTAATATCTTACCGTGTGCCGTTTGCCATTCCTATGTTCTCATTGATTAAAAGTTTTGTAGCATTTAAACTCTTTAATATGACAACGATTTTTTTTATTTTTTATTTAAAAAAAGTTGATTTTGATTTTTAAGACCTGCCATAAAATTCATCAATAGAGAGTAACATTTAAGGATAATAACACTTTTGGTTCCTCATCTATCATCAATTCTCATTTCGATCCTTGTAATATATGACTAAGCATATTTCATTTTCAATTAGTTAAAATTTTTATTGTTGGTCTCTTTATTAATAAAAATATGTTATGTGTAGACTTATTTTAATATCCTTAAATATGATATAATACTATAAGTTTAACATAACACATGAATGATTAAGTAGTGTAACTGTTAATTTGCTAAATTTGTGAAAATTCACAAGAAGATGAGTCAAAAGTGCAGTTGAAGATTAAATATAGTAATGCATATACTATAATGACGACCAAAATCAAATTTTGTTGATATTTAAGAGACTAACTCGCAAATCTCTCTAACATTTATGAAAGCTCTTGATGTAACAATAATTTGAAATAACACATGAATAATTAAGTAGTGTAACGGTTAATTTGCTAAATTTGTGAAAATTCACAAAAAAAGGATGGATCAAAATTGCAACTGAAGGTTGAATATAGTAATGCATATACTACAATGACGACCAAAATCAAAATTTATTGATAATTAAGAAACTAAACTCGCAAATTTCTCTAGTATTTATGAAAGCTTTTGATGTAACAGCAATAGAAATATCAATTAGGTTTTTGTTTTAGTACGAGTCATTAATTTTGTTGATGGAACTCTTGTATTGCATCCCGAAGATTTAATTTATGTTTTCACTCGATTTTACATATTTAATTTTTGCACAATCTATTAAAAACATACTTGATTATCTTAATTATGAGAGTATTTGTCTAAACTATATTTTATTTTACCCTTAAACGTCTCAGTCAATTAACACTTCACTATTGAAGATTTGAGAAAGACTTAATATGAAATGTTTTGTTGTTTTAAACATTAAATTTTGTTTTATCAAATTCAGTTTGTGAAAACAATAATTACTTACGACTGGAGGTAGTATATTAATAGATTATGAGTTTATGCTTCTCTATTCCATTAATTCCCCTCAATAGGTCAAATGCAGATATCAAACTTTTGTACACCTTTCAAACACTAAAGAAACAATAAATCCTACCTACTGAGACCTAAACTTAACAAACATCTTTGACTATTACTTAATTACTAGTAATATTTGGATTAAAGATCCTTCATTTAATTACTCTACAAATCTTTCTGTAATTTGTTGCTACGTATTTCTTCCACTTCCATATCACTTGTCATCACTCATCAGTGTTTGTGTTATTAACCCCTTTTTCAGTAATTAATTTATAGGGTTTAGAATTAGATGACAAGTACAAAAAAGTATTTTACAATTTTGTTTATAGTAACTCTACAAAAAACACAGTGTCATTTGGCTTATTAACAGCGGCGGACCCAGAATTTTATGCAAACGGGTTCAATTTTAGAAGTACATAACTTTAGTTGTAAAATAGTAGTTGTCAAGTGGGTTCAAATAAAATATTTATACAATATTTATGCAACTTTAATTGTAATTTATACATATACACAATATTATTTTTTGAACTGAACCCGCTTGACACCACGTGCGTTCGCCACTGCTTATTAACCATCTGACGTGTAAAAATTAATTGATAAGATGTTCACGTTAATACTTAAAGTGCTTCTTAGCTTGTTTAAAAGGTTTGCATAATTATATCAAAATTGGTTATTTTTCCTATTCCTATTTTGTTTTTGCAAGCATTTATTTTAAATTGTTATTCAAGGTTGCACATGTAACAAAACTATCAAATATGTTGGAATTATTCATAATGCAAAGTCAAAAATTTTTTTTTGAAAATTCATTTATAACTAATAGTCATGAGTTTTTTATTTATTTTTTAAATGTCCTATCTATTTTCAAGTGGCCTCTTGCATGAAGCCTTAAAGTCAAGTGTTGAATGGCTTTGACAAATGGCTATGCAAATCTACCATGTGTCTTCATGCATGGAAGACAGGATACACTTGTCAATATTGGAGCCAAGTAGACTAATATAATGGGACAAGTGTCAAAAGACTCTCGACACTTGTCATACATGCAACCTCCTTAATTGCCTATAAATATGTTATAAATTAACCTTCATAATCACTCAATCTTAACCAAGAATCCATCTTGCTAATCATTACCTTCTTCCTACAATATTTTTCAATCTTTGTAACAACTATAGAAAATACTATCATCTTATCTTCTTTCTGGGCAACTATTTTGTGCAAATTCTAAACTTCCAGCCACGAGTGCACGTGTTTGAAGGTGCTGTGGAACCTTGGGGAGCGGCCGACCTTAACGATTTGCACATAGTCGGGCTGAAATCGCTTTCAAGGCAGTGGCTTGCCACGATACAGTATTTTTGATAAGTTGTTCTTCTTTCCTTCTTGTTCTTAGTCAATATTATCTACTCATTTTTCTTATAATTTGAAAGCGATTTCATATATAATATTGACTAACGTCCACCACCTTGAACAAAATATTTCCTGATCTGTCAAAACTTGAGCCTTTAGATGGAAATAATTATAAGCGTTGGTCCTAGAAATTTTTAATTTTCTTTAAAAAATTAGAAGTTGATTATGTTTTGTTTAACGGTCCTCCTACTGATATTGTTGTTGATAGTTCTAATGCTGCTAATATTATTGTTGCTGATGATGCTGCTAAGAATAAATTTGAAAAGGATAATAAAACAGTAAGAAGGCATATGCTTAACCATATGACTAACCCTGTATTTGATTTTTTTATAAATTATAAATCTGCTAAAGTCATATGGGACAGTTTGAAGAAGAAATATGGTGTTGATGACGCGGGAAAAAAGAAGTATGTCGTTGGAAAGTGGATCAAGTTTCAGATGGTTGATGATAAGCCAATCATGGAACAGGTTCACGAGTATGAGAACTTAACTGCTGATGTTTTGAACGATGGCATGGAGATGTGTGAGATTCTTCAGGCTAATGTTTTGCTTGAAAAGTTTCCACCTTCCTGGAGTGATTATAGGAATCAACTAAAACACAAGAAGAAAAACTTAACTCTTCAAGAACTAATCAGTCATATGAGGACTGAGGAAACAAACCGTCTCAAAAATGAGGAGTCTGAACAGCTTAAGAATAAGATGAAATCTCTCTCTTAATTCTTCTAAAGCTAACCTTGTGGAATCTTCTAGTACTTTTGTGAAAGACAGGTTTAAAGGAAAACAGAAGAAAGGCCAGAAGAAAGGACATGTGAAGAAGCATAATTACTTCAATAAGACGGAGGGCCATATTCAAAAGTCGAAAGGACCTTGTTATGTCTGCGAAAAAATTGGTCACAATGCTTTTCAGTGCAATCAGAGACAAGAACAAAGCTCAAAGAATGGAGGAAAAGCTCCAGTCCAAGCTAACCTTACTGAGGGTGGTAATGTCATTGCTGCTGTGGTTGTTGAGGCAAACATGGTGTGTAACAAGACTGACTGGATACTGGACACAGGCACTTCAAGGCATCTTTGCGCTAACAAAGAGTTGTTTCACAACTTTGAGGAATCTGCTGATGGCGAGTGTGTCTACATGGTAACTCCACTACAGCTGGAGTTATGGCTAAAGGAAAAATTCTTCTTAAATTAACTTCTGGAAAAACTTTAGCTTTGAACAATGTTCTGTATGTACCCTCCCTTCGTAGAAACTTAGTTTCTGGTGCGCTTCTCAACAAGGTAGGTCTTAAACTTGTTTTTGAATCTAAAAAAGTTGTTATTTCTCGTGGGGGAGACTTTGTTGGGAAGGGTCACCTTAGTGGGGGTTTATTTATACTGAACATCGCTCAATAGATTGCTAATAATGCTAGTACTTTCAATTATGCTTATATTGTTGAGTCTATTAATTTGTGGAACGGTTGACTAGGTCATGTTAATATTGCTTCTATTAAAAGACTTAGAAAAATGGAATTAATTCCTACAGTTAATGTTGATAATTTTTCTAAGTGTCTTGTTTGTGTAGAAGCAAAACATACCAAAAAGCCTTTTAAGAATGTAAGTAGTAGAAAAATAGAATTGCTCGAACTAGTACATTCAAACTTAGCAGATTTCAAGAGCACTGTTAGTAAAGGTGGAAAGAAATACTACATCACCTTTGTAGATGACTTTTTAGATACACTAAGGTATATCTTCTTAAGTCAAAAGATGAGGCTGAAAGCATATTTTTAAAATACAAGGCAGAAGTAGAAAATCAATTAGACAGAAAAATCAAGAGACTTAGGTCTGACAGGGGTGGTGAATATAATACTAATACTCTAGAAGCCTTTTGTGAGGAAAATAGTATTATACATGAGATTAGTGCTCCATATACTTCCCAAAAAAATGGTGTAGCCGAATGGAAAAATAGAACCCTTAAGGAAATGATGAATTATATGCTTTTGAGTTCGGGTTTATCTGATAATATGGGGGGGAAGCTGTTTTATCTGCATGCTATGTTCTTAATAAAGTCCCTCATAAGAAGTTAGATAAAACTCCATATGAGTTATGGAAAGGGTTTGCCCCTAACTTAAAATTTTTGAAAATGTGGGGGTGTTTGGCTAAGGTTGGTGTACCTGATTTTAAACAGGTAACTGTTCGACCGAAAACTTTTGATGCTATTTTTATTGGTTATTCTCAAAATAGTGTTGCATATAGATTTATGTCTTTGAATGATAGTTTTATTTGTAAATCCAGAGATGCAGAATTATTTGAGCATGTTTTTCCATTGAAAAATAATTTGCCTAGTGATGAGCCGAACAATGCTTCTACATCTATGTCTATTAACTATCATATTGTACCTTCTTCTAGTGTTACTGCTAATGAGCATGAAAATAAACTTAGAAGAAATAAGAGGCGTAGAATTGAAGCTAGCTTTGGTCCTTACTTTATTACCACTTTATTGACTGAAAATATTGATCTTGATGTTTTGAGTGACGAATTAGTGTCAATCTATTTAATAGAATAAGACCCTAAGACATACAATGAAGCAATGAGGTCAATAGATGCTAGTTTTTGGAAAGAGGCCATTAAAAGTGAATTAGACTCTATAGTTTCTAATCACACTTGGGACTTGTCTGATTTGCCTAAAGGTTGTAAACCCATAAGTAGCAAGTGGATATTTAAGAAGAAATTGAGACCTGATGGTACAATTGAGAAATATAAGGCTAGACTTGTTATTAGGGGTTTTAACCAAAAGAAAGACTTTGATTACTTTGACACTTATTCTCCTGTGACTAAGATAGCGACTATTAGAACTCTTGTTGCTTTAGCCGCTATTCATAATTTAGTGATACATCAAATGGATGTTAAAACGACTTTCCTAAATGGTGATTTAGAGGAAGAGATCTATATGTCTCAACCTGAGGGATTTATGATCCAAGGACGGGAGAATAAAGTATGAAAATTAAAAAAGTCTTTGTATGGTCTAAAGCAGGCACCTAAGCAATGGTACGAAAAGTTTAATAGCACATTAGTGGATAATGGTTTTGTTGTTAATGCATCTGATCCTTGTGTTTATTCCAAGATGATAGGATCAGATTGTGTTATTATATGTTTGTATGTGGATGACATGTTAATCTTTGGCCCTAATGTGAATGTCATTAATGAGACTAAGAATTTATTATCTTCTAAATTTGAAATGAAAGATCTTGGAGAAGCGGATGTGATTTTAGGGGTTTAATTTAAAAATAACTTCTAATGGGTTTTCATTGTCTCAGTCTCATTATATTGAGAAAATGTTGAAAAGGTTTAATTATTTTGATTTAGCACCTGTGAGAACTCCTTATGATCCTAGCATACACTTGAAAAAGAATAAGGAATCTAGTATTTCTCAAATTGAGTATGCTAAAATAATTGGTAGTGTGATGTTTCTCATGAATTATACACGATCTGATATTTGCTTATGCTGTTAGTAGATTGAGTAGATATACTCACAACCCTAGTAGTGAACACTGGAATGCTCTTCGTCATTTGCTAAGGTATTTGAGAGGTACTATGGATTGGTGTTTGCATTTTAATAAATTTTCTGCTGTATTAGAAGGATTTTGTGATGCAAACTGGGTTACTGACAATGATGAAGTTAGCTCCACCAATGGCTATGTATTTACTTTGGGTGCAGGTGCTATTTCATGGAAATCTTTAAAACAGACTTGTATAGCACGATCTACTATGGAGTCTGAATTCATTGCACTTGAGTTGGCAGGACAAGAAGTCGAGTGGTTGAGAAACTTGTTGGCAAACGTGCCTTTGTGAGGAAGACAAGCTTCACTAGTTTCTCTATATTGTGACTCACAGGCGGCAATTGGAATTGCCAAAAATAGTGTGTACAATGGAAAAAGAAGACATATCCGCATTAGCCATGGTGCGGTAAAATAATTATTGAAACATGGTGTTATTTCCTTTGAATATGTGAGATCCGAAAGAAATTTGGAGGATCCTTTAACCAAGGGCTTGTCAAGGAAAGTTATCCTTGAAACGTCGAGGGGGATGAGGATAAAATCCATGGATTAAGGAAGTATGGTGGATACCCATTTGTGGTCAAACGAAGGCATATGAGACCTCAATATGCACTACATTTCCTATCCCTATAGCATGTGGTAGTGCTTTATAAGGTTGAGCTTATTTTGCTCTTAATGATTCCATAGCCTTAAGATAGTCTATGTGTAGATAGACTTGATGGAATCACCTACGTGAGTGTAAAGGTGCGGTCGCTTTTTATGAAAGACTTGGGATGTCTTTCTAGTGCGCTCATGAGACCCAGGGTATGTGCATGACCACAAAAGCACTTTGTTAGCATCGCAGAATTTGCATAAAATTAAGGATATAGTATGTGTTGTGGGGGTCTCAGCTAATGTCCATTCAGTTCAAGAGTACTTCACTTTGTGGATGTTAGTTGTTGCCTCATTTCACTACATGTCAATTCAAATCGAAAGATATTAACATTTAAGTACATGTTCCTTCTTTTGCCCAGAATTGTTTTATTTTTGTCTTTGCATTAGTGGGGGATTGTTGGAATTATTCATAATGTAAAGTCAAAAATTTCTTTTTGAAAATCCATTTACAACCAATAGCCATGAGTTTTTTATTTATTTTTCAAATGTCCTATCTATTTCCAAGTGGCTCTTGCATGAAGCCTTAAAGCGAAGTGTTGAATGACTTTGACAAATGACTATGCAAATCTACCATGTGTCTTCATATATGGAAGACAAGATACACTTGTCAATATTGGAACCAAGTGGACTAATATAATGGGACAAGTGTCAAAAGACTCTCCACACTATATGCAACCTCCTTAATTGCCTATAAATAAGTTATGAATTAACCTTCATAATCACTCAACCTTAACCAAGAATCCATCTTGCTAATCATTACCTTCTTCCTACAATATTTTTCAATCTTTGTAACAACTATAGAAAATACCATCATCTTCTCTTCTTTCTGGGCAATTGTTTTGTGCAAAATTCTAAACTCCAAGCCACGAGTGCACGTGTTTAGAGGTGCTGTGAAACCTTGGGGAGCGACCGGCCTTAACGATTTGCACCTATTCGGACCGAAATTGCTTTCAAGACAGTGGCTTACCACGACACAGTATTTTTAATAAGTTATTCTTCTTTCCTTCTTGTTCTTAGTCAATATTATCTACTCATTTTTTTATAAAATATTCATTCAAACACATCTGATTCTCTACTTAATATTACCATCCACTATTCTAAGCTTCAATTAACCCGAGGAGATAAAATAAATATAGAATTAAATGAAACTAAATACTAATATTTCAACTTCTTTTTAGTTCAAAGAAAAGAAGAAGCAGGGTAGAACTTGTTGTTAAGAACAACAACATAAATGATTGAACTCTTTAAGAACATAGATAATTATATTAATTTTGTAAATGAGTTGAGTTTAAGACGCGAAAATTCATAAAGTCGATCTCAATTTTTTTAAAATTGAGACATAGTTATTGTTATTGTTGTTTGTAGCTATCATCACGAATAATTAGGAGGTGCAGTCCTCTTACTGACATAAAGTTTGAATTAAGAACTAATGATTCTAAGCTAGAGAATCATATAAAGAGTAATTAAGAGCCCGTTTGGACATAAGAAAATTTTCCTTTTTTTCAAAAAAGAAGAATTCAAAATAATGTTTGGATATGAATACAAATTTTCAAATCCAACTTGAAAATGCATTTTCGAATTTGAAAAACTGATGAGAACTAGTTTTTCAATGGAAAATTAGAATGTTGGTATTTTTATGTCTTACAAATTTACCATATATTTTTTTAAGTTATAAAAGGACCCCAATCCATTATTTAAACCTAGGTAATACCTACAACTACCCACCATCTGATTGAGTGGCCTTGAAATATATTTTGACATCCATTGTTAAATCTACAATTTATACTTTTACCTGAAAGAGTCATTATCACTTTTATTATAGATTGTCCGTACAGTTTAACAATCAGCATGTTTGATGGTTTGTTTCAAGTAGGATAATCAAGTCTGGGTGGTTTTGATATTTTTTATAAATTATGGGGTATAAATAATGTTTCATAATTTTGGAAAAAATACATGTAAATATATTGCAAAAATTATAACCAAACACAACTTCATCTTCAAATCAATTTTTTGTGAACTACCAAATGTGAAAAAAAATCTTGGAATTTATGTCCAAACGCCTACTAAATCTTCACGAGTAAACTGAGCAATTTTATGTTTTAATAAATATTTACCATATATATCATGAATTAATCGAATAATTTTTAATTTATTTGTTAATATTTCAAATATAAAACAAAATAAAAATCCAAACCAATGGATGTGGTACAGGTGCAGAAAAGTCCAAATCCAATGGTCAGAAGTGATTCCAGCTTCAGTTCAACACATTTAACGGCCGAACCGAGAAAAGCTGGCTCCTCTTACTAACTAGCACACAGGTAGGTTTTTTTCTTTAATTATTTTTTTTATATTTTAATTACATTTTGCCTTTTTCAATTTCCTTTATTTTTCCCCATCCGCATAAGAAGTATCGAAAACACAGAAATCAAACTCACTCATAAGTTGCTGCTTCTGCATAGCTTTTATCTATATCTATACACTGATTTTTGTTTGTTGAATAAACCCAAGCCCAGCTCTTTCGACGATCTTCTCGATGCTCTCTGCTCCTTAAAAATACTAATCTCTCTCCACAAAATACTCCTCTCATCAACTCCTCAGATCTCTCTCGCCGAATCTGGAGCTCTCATTCTCTTAATTCTCGGTTTGTTTTCTCGCATTTGATCAGTAATTTTTTTGTTTAATTTGATTGATTTTAGCTTTATACCTATGATTTTGTTTAATAAATTCGCTAAGCTTGTTGCTGTTATGCTCTATTTTGTGTTGTTCATGCAATTAGATTTCTTTTTTTTTTTTGTTCGTTTGTTTGTATTTGTCCACCTATGTGAGCTTAGCCTAGCCGGTTCAAGTGTAAAATAGTCAAATTTTGCCGAATCTGGAGCTCTCGTTCTCGGTTTGTTTTCTTCACATTTGATCATTAATTTACAGTTTATTGATTGAATTTGAATATATAGATTTGATTACATTTAATAAATTTGGTAAGGCCGTGTTTCTCTATTTCCTAATGTTTATCCAGTGAAATTTGTATTTATCCGCCTATCTGATTAGCAGAGCCGGTTCAAGTGTAAACATAGTCAAATTATGACGAGTCGGTCATCCTTATAGTCATGGATGTTATGATTTTCTTTTAAACAATATTGGATGAAATGTGTCCAAATGGACTTGAATGGATATAGTAGATTTATAAAGTGGTCCCCAACTAGTTTTAGATTGATGTGTAGTTGATTGATTGATTGATTCTTGTGTTTTATGCAAATGTACTTTATGTTTCGGCACAATACTAGTCAGTGGAGGAAGCAGGATTTTTCTTAAGCACTGTCAACATAATAAAAGTGAAAAAATGGATAAATCACTATAATGACAAGCGGTGTCATTTTCTATATTTATATTCCAAAATTTTCAATTTGCTTATTATCTATATATACATATCTAGTAAATGTTTCGACGAAGCGGTGTCCCGTCACACCACTTGGAGCAAGGTATATTACTAGTTACCTCAAAATATTTGGTGCTTGATGTTTTTGTTAATTTGGTGTTTATTTGCATATGTTCTTTTTATATCCTTTGCTGCAATCTCTAGCTTGTGCAGGGTAGCTGTTTTTTATCGATTTCGTGACTGTTTTTAGTTTGATTTTGAGTTTGCTGCTGAAGGGTGCATAGAGATTAAATCTTTTGCTAGTGTCTGAATATGCTTCTCTGCATAGCTAGGTGATGGGTCTAACTATGTGCAGTGAAATTTATGTTTGTTAGTTTCGTCATTCATTTATGCTTAAAAGTATCCAGATTGAAAATTGACTGTGCTTTGAAGCTAATTGATTTCACAATTATGTCGTTGGTGGGCTATATTCTTTTAGATTCTAAATTTTGTGCACTTTCCCCTCTTTACGTGAAATTGATTAGGTTAACATATTGCAGAAACTGGAGAATGGCTTCAACTTCACATCCTCCCGTGGCATTCAGTGGAAGTTTGGCTTCTAAAACTTCGGCTTCAGACCTTCTTCGTAGCTCAAGAAATGGTGTCTGCGGCATGCCATTGAAAGCCCTCGGCAGAGCACGATTGGGTTCTAAAAAGAGAGATTTTTCCGTCTCTGCAAAGGTTCGAAAGGTAAAGAAGCACGAGTATCCTTGGCCAGAGGATCCTGACCTTAATGTCAAGGGTGGAGTCCTCAGTCATTTATCACCTTTCAAGCCATTGAAAGAAAAGCAAAAGCCGGTGACATTGGATTTTGAGAAACCTCTTATGGATCTGCAGAAGAAAATCATTGACGTAGGTTTCATGACCTAATGCCACATATGTTGTCTCAAGAGATATTACCTCTTATATCAATGTAGAACACTAAACATTTGTCAATTGTAACTGTTTCTTGGATGCAGGTTCAAAAGATGGCAAATGAAACTGGATTGGATTTCAGTGACCAAATTATCTCACTCGAGAACAAATACCAACAGGTTTGAATGACAAAAATGGCCTTCCACTTATTAATTGAAAAACAAGACATTTGGCCTTTTGTTGCTTAATGTACTTCTGCTGTTATTAAGAAAAAGTTACTATTGGAGGTCAATTCTAGGTGTTTCCACAATCTTCTTTATAGAATATTTTCAGATTATTTTGAATTTCAGTATTGATACCACGAGACAGTACTTGTAATCTCATCCTTCCTTTTTTTTTTCCAATTTAGTTTAGGAAAATTTTGGTCAGTACTGTGCATTTTGTGAAAACTGTTAAACCTGAATAAAAGTATTTTAGGATAATCCTTATCAAATAAAAAGAAAGTAGAAAATTTGAACAGCCCTTTTCCTTTTTTTTTTCCGTGAGAAATATTTGTTGCATTACTTCAATTGTTGCTAAACTGCTAAGAAATGTGTCTCAATCCATGTATATATTATCATTTGCGGAGAAACTAATACTGGTCCTTTACTGAAATCCTTTCCAAGTGCATCATCATCATTTAATGCTCTGTAAGGGATGTATATTTTTCACACACATGCTAGGGGGAACTAGAGAAGACAACAAGAGCAATCTGGGGAGGTCACAGGGAAATCATAAGATTCTGATCTCTAGTACAGAGTTTGATTTTGAATTTTTGTGATAAAATTACCTACTTTTTGATTTCGAGTTGTATGCTTAAATAAAGGATAGAAAAGATTCGTGTTTTGTGACACTTGCCTTTTATTCTTTTATAATGTTTGGAGAAAGGTATGAAGGTGAGAACATTTTATAAGCACTAACCTCGAAGGTCAACATTGTTTTTGCTAATGATATAATGTAGCTGGTATGCTGACATCTTTACTGTCCTTTTCAGGCTCTAAAAGATCTTTACACACATCTGACTCCTATACAAAGAGTGAATATTGCAAGGCATCCTAACAGGCCAACTTTCCTTGATCACATCTTTAATATTACCGAGAAGGTCTAGTAAATTCAAAGACTCTCGCTTGCTTATCAAATACATTTAAAAAATTGCAGACTCTGTTTCTGTTCTCTTTTCCATATGCTAATTACCGTTGGAAATTCTAACAATGTAAAATTGTAAATGCCGAATTTGCAGTTTGTGGAGCTTCATGGTGACCGAGCTGGATATGACGATCCTGCCATTGTCACAGGACTTGGCACAATAAACGGTAGAAGCTATATGTTCATGGGTCATCAAAAAGGACGCAACACAAAGGAGAACATACAACGTAACTTTGGGATGCCTACGCCGCATGGGTATGTGGTTCCATAATGTTTGAGCTTTAAATATTTCTGTACGAGTTTAGATCAAGTCACTTCTTTGTATTATGTGAGCCTACAATAGTAAGAAAAGAATACTTGTTAAACAGCTATAGGAAGGCTCTGCGGATGATGTACTATGCTGATCATCATGGATTCCCGATTATCACCTTCATTGACACACCAGGGGCATATGCTGACCTCAAATCGGAGGAACTAGGCCAAGTATGTACACAAAACTGATGTAGCATGCTTTTTCTCCATTGGTTATTGCTAAACTGAATAGTTTGTAATGCTTTCATGCAGGGGGAAGCCATAGCTCATAACTTGAGGACTATGTTTGGTTTGAAAGTACCAATTATTTCCATTGTTATGGGAGAAGGGGGTTCTGGTGGAGCTCTGGCTATTGGTTGTGCTAATAAATTGTTAATGCTTGAAAATGCTGTCTTCTATGTTGCCAGGTGCCTCTAAAACTGTTGACTTTTACTATGAAGAAAAATGGTGTTTTATGATATATTAAGATGGATATGGAGAGGTGTATACTGCTTGCAAACTAAATATGTGGTGAATGACATTCATCATGTCCTTTATAATCATAAGCTCTCAAGAAATTTTCCGTCAATGTTATTGTATATTGACTTAGCTTCTCAACTGTCTAAGCCTTGGTGGACAGAGTTATCGAGTACTTGGTGGAATAGTCGAGGTGTGCACAAGTTGGCCCGGACACCACCTATATTAAAAAATAAATAAATAACATAAGAAATTATAGTTTCAGCTTTTCATCAATTTTAAAGGTGGCTAGCACCTTGGCAGTAGGCCATGTCTAATTCAGAAACAAATTTAATACATCGACTATTAGCTGTAAAACACCAGACCAATACTTGAAAAACGTAATCTCTGTTTGGATGTCCTAATGCTGAACCATCTAATCTTATTCCTTTTGTTCTTAATCTTGGACTACCCAATCTCATTTCAAATCAATAAACTCTGCGGAAAAACGAACCTGGGAGGGCAATCTTATTTTTGGCAATATAACTATTAACAAACTCAATACAATTTGTGAATATCTTGCTATAACGCACCCTTAATCTTTCAATCAGATAACCGTGGTACTTTTCTTTTGTATTTTTTGATTCACCTGCTCAGACCCAGTTTTCTGTAGTGTTCTTGACTGTCATACTTGATAGTGATGTATGCTTACCGTTCTCAATTCCCACTTGTAATTCACAGCCCAGAAGCATGTGCAGCAATTCTATGGAAGACCGCAAAAGCTTCTCCCAAGGTTGCCTATAGTTAAAATTCAATAGTGTTAATCCAGAAAAGCTGTGAAAATTATTGCTGATTATGGCTTCATTTCATTTCAGGCAGCTGAAAAACTCAAGATAACTGCTCAAGAGCTGTGCAAGCTTCAAATTGCTGATGGTTCCATTCCTGTAATATTACTTCATTGCTGTATCTGCCTAATTGATCAAAATCTCATTCTTCTTCATAACTTCCATATTTTTCCAATTAGCTATCAAATTTAAAATGCTAAAAGAAGAAGAAGAAATGTGAATTTCTCATCTGTGAGTTGTCTTCCATTTCTGACCCTTGCAATCTCCTAGCAAAGTCATAATTGATGTTTCGTGATCTCTGAATTACCATATTGCTTATTATCTGCCTTGCAACTATTCCTTGACAGTTGTAAACTTGGGTGAATATATGTTGGTAAATTTGGGTGAATATATGTCATTTGAGACAGAAGAGATTCACTTTCATCGGTGGTAAATAAATGGTTTTTATCGTGTTGCAGGAGCCTCTTGGTGGTGCACATGCTGATCCATATTGGACTTCACAGCAGATAAAAACTGCAATTGAAGAATCAATGGATGTGAGTATATCAAAATTTCTATTTCCAGAAATTGAACTTTCAGCTAAGTTGATAAAACACACCATCCTTGTAGGAACTTACTAAAATGGACACTCAAGAGTTGTTAAGGCACAGGATGCTTAAGTTCCGAAAACTGGGTGGCTTCCAGGAGGGAGTTCCCATTGATCCAAAAAGGAAGGTCAACATGAAAAAGAAAGAAGAACCTCTTCTTCCACCTGGGACTCCGGATGTGGAGTTAATGGATGAGGTTGAAAAGTTAAAGCAAGAGATCCTGAAAGCAAAGGAATCATCCGGGATGATTCCAGAGTTAGGCTTGAATGAGATGATAGAAAAATTGAGAAGAGAAATTGATTATGAATTTTCTGAGGCTGCTAAAGCTTTAGGTTTGGAGGAAAAATTTGTCATGGTGCGAGAAGAATTTGCAAAAACAAGGAACTCAAACGACCAGTCAATGCATCCTGCTCTAAAGGAAAAGCTTGACCAGCTTAAGGATGAATTTAACAGAAACATGTCTGCTGCTCCGAATTATGCTAGTCTAAAGAATAAGCTTGAGATGTTACAAGAAATGTCTAAAGCCCACAAACTCTCCGAGAAAAATAGCAAGGTAAACAAAATGAAGGAGGCGATCAATAAGAGGTTAAAAGAAACCATGAATCGCCCTGATTTGAAGGAGAAGATTGATAAATTGAAGGCTGAAATCGAGAGTACTGGGGTATCAACAGTTATGGATTTAGACCAGGGGCTAAAGGAGAAAATTGTCCAACTTAAAGATGAAATGGAGACAGAATTTGCTGGCGTTTTTGAATCTTTAGGTTTGCATGTCACCCCACCATCACTTCCTGATGCCAAGAGAAAAATTGACGAATTTAACAATGAAATCACCAAGGTTATGGAAGACGTTGTGAGTTCGACAAATTTGAAAAACAAGATTGAGTTGTTAAAAATGGAGGTAGCAAAGGCCGGAAAGATAGCAGATGCAGAGTCAAAGGCAAAAATTCAGGCCTTAGAACAGCAAATAAAGCAGAGTCTTGCAGAGGCTATGAGTTTCCCTGAATTGAAAGAGAAACATGAGAAGCTGAAGGCAGAGATTGTTGAAACTGTTGACTCCCCTGAAGGATCTAACGGAAGTTTGCTCGCAGATAATGATGGTTCTAAGCCAGACGTAGAAGTTAATGTAGATGCAAACCGTAGCTTTGCATGATGTGAGTTCATACAATTTCTCCACATTTCTTGGTTTCTTTCGAGTGATTGAATAACTGAAATCTTTGCAGTTCAACCATGATGCAGGTTAGCTACTAGCTGTTGCAAAAGATAAATCTGTGAATGTATGGAACTACAGATGGTGCCTCTTTCTTCGCAGTGCACTCAATTTGCAATCAGTATTTTCTTCTGGAGTTTATCTTCTGAATGTATGGAACTGCAGATTCTTTTTTTGGGTAGGCTCTGCCATGTTTTCCTGGATTTTGTTTTGTTACTTTAGAATAATTGACATTTGTTTTAAGAGGTTAAGTTAGATTGAACTGTTCCTTTAATTGATATCTTTAGAGGCAAGATACTGTATAAATTATGTGTTTGAAGAGAAGGTTACATGCTGCGAAATTTCTATCAATAGAGTTATCATAAATGTTGTCTTCCATATACTATATGTTTTTGGATGTCTGAGTATATTTTGCTCAAATATTTAAACAATCAAGAGAGCAGAACATTAACTTTGGGCAAAATTTATCAACTTTGTAAGGACAGCTACAACTTTGCTTACGTTGAATGTATTTTCAGTGTTGCCGACTTGCTTAATTTATCTGTAATAATCTGTGAAGAGATTATTCATTCCAAAACATTGGCTTTGTTATGTGTGGGAAATTAAAACCAAGAAGACTACTAAGTGCTTGTCCCATAAAAAGTATGGAACTTGCAACGAAAGATACAGATAAATTTCTCCAACACTCCAAATATTGGAACGTGCGAGGCTAGCATAAACATGAGTTTTTCCAACACTCCAAAAGTTTGAAACTTGCAAGATCAAGCACTGATGAAATGTTCAAAGGCCACCATTCCATCCTCTACATTGCGTCCTCGTCTGATTTCCAGAACTAGCGTATCTGCCATAGCTTTTTCCTTTTTCTAAGAAATCAGGTACACCCTTTCGATCCCACTCTCTTTGATATTCATATCAATTGAAATTCTTCACGAATTGGAGATAAATACCAGTAGTGACATATGTAGGAACAAGCTAAACACATATATTAAAGATTGGAGAACGTTCAAATGTCAAATATCAAATATCAAAGTAAGTGTCCTTATTTAATATAACTGGAAAGAGGAAAAATGCAGCCTGTGCTAAGCCATCCTAGGATGAGCCATCCGAATCTGGTGGTATCAATTCATAGATTGGAAGATGTTTCCATGGGCAGAACTTTAAGTTAATAAGTGTTGCCCCTCGCTTGTCCCATGGGCAACACTTTTGACTTTTGGCCTTAAAGGTTGCCCATGCGGCGAGCGTGGATCAAAAAAATCAAGACCATCCATTTTCAGAGTCACTGGGTATAATTTCCTTTATATCATTGGTATTTCTTTTGGCTATTTTTGGTAGTATAACTTAATGATTAATTATTCGTAAGTATCGTATATTTGTGGCTTATTTCTGTAGTTCTCTCCAATAAATGTAGATATTTCATTTCTTTACTGAAGAAGAAACTAATACAATAGAAATAGAAAGACCAGTCAGTTATATTTCTTTCAATGTTCCAATGTCTATATTGACATCAATGGTATCTCGATAATAGACATAGCTTACTACGTTCTGCTCCTTATTCTCCAATTTTATTGCTACTGTTTTTTCTCTATCCTGTTCTTAAAGAGTTTTTCTTGAGCCGAGGGCCTATCGGAAACAACAAATCTACCTCA
Source organism: Nicotiana knightiana (assembly GCA_005239525.1). Classification (NCBI taxonomy): domain Eukaryota; kingdom Viridiplantae; phylum Streptophyta; class Magnoliopsida; order Solanales; family Solanaceae; genus Nicotiana; species Nicotiana knightiana. Next base: position 21,426 of record ML382328.1, on the reverse strand, counting down.
CACAAGGTAGAGGTAAGATCTACGTACACTCTACTATCCCCAGGCTCCACTTGTGGGATCATACTGGGTATGTTGTCGTAAATAACAGATTTAACGTCTTGTTCAAACAGCTTTTAAAAACGTTACACTGCCTCTAACATCTTCATTATATTCCCTGTCTGATACAAAGGAGTCCCAACATTTATGCAAGAACTTCTCAATGATCCTCATCTGTACAAGTAAGAAACATACTTAACTGTTCTAAGAGAAAATCTAACAGCAAGGATCAAAGAAGAAACTCAAATCTAAAATGCATATGTATTAACTGTATAAGCAAGAAAAACTCACTATTAACACTAGAAAAGGTACGAGCAACTAACATACAATTCAAAAATCAAACTTGAAGTCTTTCTAGTCTCGTTTGCCAACCTAAGTTAAACAGCAGGCTGTACTAAACAGGTTGTCCTTGTGCGGTACAAAAGATTCTAAGTTCCTCATGTTACTGCTGAAAATCTTCATCACCCGACTCTTTGTGTCGTATATGTATCCACTAGAGTTCTTCTTATGCTTAAGAATCAATACTTCACCATTCCTCGCTCCAGCAACAACGGCAAGTTTCCCAAGTTCTGGCGTTGTTCTCTCATTCTGTCTTGCCGATTTGTGTGGACAGATGTAATTTATCGACTCTGCCATGATTCTATGTTTCTTCCACTAAGCTTGCCCTTGAAAATCTTCCAAAATCCAAACATCCATTATTGTCTCAGTATCACAGTTGATAAAAGAAAGAAATCCACCCAAATCTACCAATGCATAATTGTTCGTTTCAATCACTTTACCACATTTTAGAAGATACGTTCTACTGAATCTTGCCTTGTTTACTTGCATTGAAATGATATATTCACTTGAATCAACATACAAATGCAGAATCCTTCCATTTATTGACACTGGATCCTTCCAGCAAAACTTAACTGGATTAAAAGGCCGATCATTTAGATCTTCCCACGGACCAGAAACTCGTTCCCAGTGTTCATCACCACTGCTCAAATTAAATATTTCGAAACCATAAGAATCTGTAACAACATGAACTACTTTATACTGTTTTGTCGAAGAGTCAAATCCAAGAGCTGCACTACAAGCTGTATGTTGGCAACCTGAAGGGCATTTAGGAATAGTGAGGCAAAACTTTGTTGCTGGATTTAACACTTGTAGCTTCCCATCGTTCCTTGGATCATTCATCAGTAGGAATCCATCACACAGCTAGAATGAATCTTACGTAATTGATTTATTCCAAAATCACGCGATTCACATGCAACTTCTTTTCCAATCTCTATCAGCTTTGTTTTCATATGCCTTCCTGCTGCTTCCTGTATTAGCATTTCTGATTTCGGTTCCATGAATTTTTGCTCAATGAAAAAACTTCTGAAGACCATTTCGTTCCACGCTTTGCAGACAGGCATGACATTCTTATTAATGTATCTTGGTGGAATCTTCACTAGGATGTTAACTATGATTCTTTCTGGAAATTTAGAAAGAGTAATCTTCTGATTCTTCTCTACTTTTTTCATTCCGCTGCTTTTATCTTCACCATACTCGTATTCCTTTAAGCTTAGCATCTGTTGCGCGAATTCAATGTCATCGATTTCAGCAATTTCATCCCCCCATTATTGTTGTGTGTACACCAGCAAAGAGCTCAATATAAGTTTCTGAAGGAAATTAGTCTTGAAAAGTTAGAGAAACAAGGGCCAGAAAACAAAGTTTAAAGAATCCAAAATTAGAACTTGATCAGCCTATCAACTTTTGAACAAGTTAAGGATGGAGCTCGATAAATCCTTTCACGCATAAATATGAGCGGAGAAACAAGGGAGAGAACAACAAACAGATTTACAGAAACTTAGCCATCTGGTTCAGTAAATTTGATTTTCAGCCATGAGATATAATGATTTGCATATGATTTTACGAACCAAACTAGCGAATCAAGTAAGACAAAGAAGTACTTGGTCTACATTTCAACTTAACCTTAATTTTAGCAACAACTGAACAAGAAAAAAAAAGGATCATGTGCAGGAGCAGGGGTTTAGTGCACTATTGGTTCATCCGAATCCAATAGTTTTGTCTCACACCTCGTATAGTGGTAAAAACAACTACTAAATAAGTACACAATAGACTCAGTAAATCAAATGGCTTGTAGTAGAATTTTAATCTCGAATACTGAAAGTTTAAATCTTGGATCCGCATCTGATCATGTGTTAGTAGTTTTTTTTCTGAATTAGGAAAAAGGTTTATGCCATTGAAGCTATGAACATTACTAACATAACCACTACTAAACTTCAGGAATTACAGACTTCCAGCTATTCATATTGATCTCCTCTTGGAATTTTCTCAACTTCACTTTGGACTTAAAAGTAAGATAATTTCTAATTAATCTCCTCTTCAACCCAAATTACCTCTTAATTCATAGTCCATATTATTTTCAAATATCAAGAGCATTCCAATTAAAACTCAACCATGCATATTTGCCTTAGAGACATATAACAATTACTTCCTCCGTTCCAATTTATGTTCCAATTTATGTCATGCATTTTGACTGGATATGGAGTTTAGAGAAGAAAGAAAGATTTTTAAAATTGTGGTTTAAAACGAGCCATAAATATTTATTTGGATATAAATTATAGGTAAAATTAGTGGTGGAGCCACATGTACTCGAGGGGTGTCAACCGACCATTCATCGAAAATTATATTGTGTAGCTAAGTAAATTTTTTATTTTATGTATATACACTATATATTGACACCCCCTGACTTCTTCGTGTGTCTCTTTCTTTATATTTTGACCCCTTCTGCTATTGGGTAAAACATAAAGTTTAAAGTCAAATTATTTCTAAATATAAAAATGTATCATTCTTTTTATGAACATTTTAAAAAAAGTGCATCACAAGAATTAGGACGGACGAATTAGTAAATAACCAAGTACATAATGGTAAAACCTTCTAGCAATTATCATATGGGAATAAGAAAGTAAATAAGATTGTCTAAGCAACAGCAATGATATTGGAATTCAGAGCATAGAATTTTATTTGCTGTGGGGAAGAGTACCTGAAATTTTTGATTCCGTACAAAGAGAGAAAAGAGTGCGGCGGAGGACGATTTGATGAGTATATAAATGTTTCGGAAGATCCTGTGGGGTGGGAGTAGCCTGTTTTGGTTTGTCTTTTTATTTTTCATTTTTTGGGTTCCTCATTCGTATTTTGTATTTTAATTAAGGACGGATGAATACTTATCGACCCATCATAATTTTTAGTGTGATTGGATTTTGGTTTGATGAGAAGTACTTCGGGGGATTTATATCTACATCCGTTTTTGGGTTACTGTCACACCACCGAACCTGGGGAGGCGTGGCTAGCACCCGGTGCCGCATTGGCCCGAGCGAACCACTCTGTACTCATTTATTTTCTTTGTAACTATTATGGGCCAACATGACCAGAACTCGTAATGTACAACTTGTAAGTGGGCAACACTGTATCAATAAACTATCGGCTGTCAAGGCCTCTGACATACTGTCCAAACTGAACCTCTGTCTACAAAGCCTCTAAGATTATTTAACCACAAACGGGACAGGGTACCAGCCTACCCATAAGTCTGTAGTAAAACTCTGACACGATGACTCATAGCCTTGGTTGCACTCCGAATGAGATGGAGTCTCACCGATCCTTCGCTGAATGCCAATTTCGTCTACTATGAGGGCTCATCAAACTGATTATCTATACTTGCAGGCATGAATGCAGCGTCCGCAACAAAAGGACGTCAGTACGAATGATGTACTGAGTATGTAAGGCAGAACTGAAGTGTAATAATAAGTCAACATTAATTAAGGACATGGAAAAAACATGGAGTAAATGACTCAACCTGTAAGTCTGAATAACTTTGTAAATCATAAATCACTTTTAGCAGGATGCATATGCGTATGAATATCATGTCGTGCATATGTACATGTTTCATAACATCATCAGCCTCTGAGGACATCCAATCATATCATATCGGCCACTGTGGGCAAAATCATCATCGTATACCAGCTGATCAAGTGATGGTGCGTATATAAGGCCATAACCTTTCCCATATCCCATATACATATATATACATACATACATATATACGCGTATATAACTCCGTTTGAATATACATACATATATACGCGTATATAACGCCGTTGAACCATATTTCAGCCACTGTGGGCAACATCATCATCATATACCAGCTGATCAGGTGGTGGTGCGTATATAACGCCGTAACCTTTTCCCCTATCCCATATACATATATTTATATATATACGCGTATATAACGCCATCTGGTCATGGGTCAAAGTGCATATGTAAATGCATGAAATGCATATGAAATACGTCAATAAAATCTCTCGGTACGTCATAAAGTCATTATGTCTCTGATTAATATCATGACATAAACTTTACCAACGTACGTATTTTCGATACCCATGAACAGAAGATAATAATAATTCTCATGGGGAACCAAGGATATAAATACCCCTACTATTTCTACGAATAGAATCATTTCTTTTTCTCTCGGCACTTTAAATCTTCATTGCATAAATAAATGAAATGATAACACTTATAATTAATTAGGTGAAGGATAGTAATAATGATAATAAAACTGATTAGTCACTCAACTTACGTTGAGAAACTCAAAAGTCATCCTTTGTAACTTCTGATACTTTTGTATTAAAAAATTCTTTAATGATTAATTTAGTATAGTATTAGTATGTGAAATTGAACCTTATTTCTTCCTCCAAACACACAGCAGCCTCCAACTTTCCCACTCTCTATTTGTTCTTCTTTTCCCATTTAGATATGGAGTTCATGAATGAAAAGTTTACAAAATTTATTCTTGGTAAGGATAAATTTGGTGGAGGAAAGTTCTAGGTTGTCAAGTATAATCATGAACCTAGTAGGTAATTTAACTTGATGCCTCGATGACACCTTAGCCTCCATATTCCTTTGATGATTTTAAGTAAAATATTCAGGAGAATAACCACAAAAATTCTAACAACTACTTTTGAGTTTTACAAAAGCTGAATTACGATTTCGAGAAGAATTTCTTTAAATTCCTGTGCATGCCTCTAAGTGAAAGTCAACATTCTTTTAGGAACTTTATATTTATTTATTTTTTTAATTTAATTTTTATTTATAATTCAAAAATATATTTTTAAAATTTATATTCATTAACATAGGGTACATGTGCAACGCGCGTACTTAGACACTAGTCATTTTACAAGAATGAACAACATAGACATCCTTACTGCTAAAAGTAGAATCACTTATGAAATAACATTATGTTTACGTATCGTTACTTGGATCATGCCAATAACATACCTGATGTCATCTTCTCTCCTGGCCACTTTTCTTTGGCTTTGCCAGTAATTACCCCATTAATTTCTTGTTACCCTCAACTTTAATTCAAACATAGACTTTTCATCTTTTATAACTGATGAGTCATGTTCTTTGCATGGAAAGAATTTTATGTTTCCTAGGTGTAGAATTGCTGCCACGCAATTTCCTTGTGGGAGTTAATCTTATTCCTTAACTTATTAATTAACTAGGTAATATTTCGTTATTTGATAATTAAATTAATTATCCGTATAATTAAAAATTATCTCAATTCACTTAAAATTCTACTTCTTTTTAATACATTTTATTCACCCTACTATCATGTTCATGTGGTACCATATAAAATAAATACATACACTATTATTTTATGAAAATATCCATATAAAAATACATATATTTTCTCAACTTATAATTTTCTTAATCTCATACAAAAAGTATAAATTTTCGTACTCTTACTTCTTAAAATGACAAAAAGATAACCTTCTTTTCTTGTGAGAAAATAATTTCTATCTTTACAATAAAGAAAATCTCCTTTATAAACTTTTTCATATTATGTGTATAATTTAAAACATATTCGAAAGTAATAATATTAATAATTATATAAAATCATATTTTTCAAACTTTTTTACAAAAATATTCCACTCAATATAGCCCGATCCAATATGCATATTGCTGCGGCGTTAAGCCCGATCCATATATAATATGTATTGCTGCAGCGTGCAGCCCGATCTATATATATATAATCTGCGTGCATCCCGACCCATATGTAATATATTTTTAAAATTTATACACTGACTGCTTCAGGGGAAATTTTGTGTTTTAATATATTCACAAACTTAAAAACATGTCAATATTTAAAAAAAGATGAACTTATAACTTTAGGCTTCAGGATCTTCAGCCATGAACAATAGGAAACATATAATTCATAATATTAAATGATGACAAAGTTATTGTAGTTCAGTGAAATGTTTATCTATACTCAATAATACAAAAAGGGAAAATATTTTGTTGTTAGACTTCTGAGTGTCTTTGACCATGAATAGTAAGATGTAGGATATATATCGTTCTTTTTTTATTTATAAAGTAGTAGATATGCCTATAGCTAAAAATAATAGTATAAAATAATAAGGAAGTAGACATATTTCCTTAAAATGTTTGAGTTGTTTCAGAGTACAAAAAGGGATAATATTTGTTATTAACATATCACACTCCCTAACAAGTGAGACTTTCTAAGAGTAAATCTACCATTTTAAAAAAAATCAAACAAGGAAATGAAGTCAAACTTCTCAAGCACTGCTTTAAAATCTTTAGTCTGTCAACCCAACTTGTAACTAACGTTTCTTGTTCAATTATAATCTCGAAACACTTAACATTGACTTCATATGAGAACTTAAAACTTTTATATTAACTACTTTAAAAACACATCAACGTTAAAAAAAATACATATAATAAATTCAGTGTTAAGAAATTTGGTGCTCAAACTCACGGATGTAACAGTCACGTTTTAAATTATATCCGTTTTGCAAAAAAATTTGCAAGCTTACCCACTTTTCGCATAAACTTCAGGCATACGAGCCTGAAGTAGCATTCTAGACTTTTTCAAAAACTTCAGCAGAACTGCTGAAGTTATTTAGTTCATTTGTAAAAATTTCAGCATTAAATAATCTGAAGTTTTATCCTGGATTAATTAGTTTTGTCATAAAGCTTTTTCAAAAATTTCAGCATCTTCTGCTGAAATTAATTAGTTCATTTGTAAAAACTCTATATGCTGAAGTTTTGTCCTGGATTCATTAGTTTTGTCGTCATTAGCTTTTTGAAAAACTTCGGCAGAAAATGCTGAAGTTATTTAGTTTAGTTGTAAAAACTTCAACACCCAATATGCTGAAGTTTTGTCCTGAATTCAATAGTTTCTCATAAAAAACTTTTTGAAAAACTTCAGCAGAAGATGCTGAAGTTATTTAGTTCATTTGTAAAAACTTCAGCACTAAATAAGCTGAAGTTTTGCACAAGTATCAGGAAGGCGACGCCTGAAATTGTAAAAATTAAGATATAGATTAAATAATTTTAAAAATATGAGTATAGATTAAATGGGGGCGACCAAATAAGACGTCTCGTGCAATATTTACAAGTACTTCTCAAAACTTATGTCTCTTTGCTTTTCGTTTAGTTTATCTTAAGCAGAATAGTATTATCTTTTTATTTTTATATCTGGTAAATTCATACACTATTCTCATCTTACTTTTATCAACACTCTATTATAAGAATATCACGATATGTTTAAGACCATAAGATTTAAATATTATTTTTTATATATTATACATATCTTTAAGTCAGAAGTACAAAATTTAAAAATATATTTGTATTCTTAAATTTCCTATTCAGGATAAATAAGACACATCAAATGAAACAGGTGGATTATTAAGCACTATAGTAAAGTCTCTCTATAATAGTGTTATATTATCATTTTACTATAATGATTAAGTTTTTTTATCAGTACTAACAATGCTCCTATAGAGATATTTGACTGCATATATTATTTTTCTATATATCAATACTCTCTATAATAGTATTATATTTGTTACTAAAATGATCAAGTTTTTTTTTATTAATATTAACAACGCTCCTATAAAGATATTTGACTGCATATATTATTTTTCTGCATATCTTTTAAGGAACGTGTCTATTCTAGCTCTATACAATCTTGTTAAATTTTCTCACATAATTATTAGACTTTTATCCCTTGAACAAGCTTTATAATTTTACATAAAGAAAAACAACTGTTAAATTTTCTCACATAATTATTAGACTTTTATCTCTTGAACAAGCTTTATAAATTTACATAAAGAAAAATAAATAATGTACGTTTATGAACAAATTAAAGCCGCTTTGAATTTTTTTGACAATTATTAGTTAATTACCAATCTTTTTTGATTTTTTTGCTTGGTGTTGAAGTGATGTCTAGCAAAGATCAATTTATCTCACTCGAGAACAAAAATCAACAGGTTTGAGTGATAACAATGGCCTTTCACTTATTTATTAATGAAAAAAGAAAAAAAGGAAGCCTTTAGTTGCTTAGTATACTTTTGTTGTAATTAAGAAAAAGGGCAACATATACTCATGTACTATTGAAAAAAGTTTTAATACACTTTTTGTTTGAGTATCCGTTCAATTATACCCTCACGATTACACCGTTGCATTGATTTACCCCTAATTTAGAAGGAAGGACATGTGGCATTGCTGGAACACCTCAAGTCATCCCTAATTTTAATACCTGATTTATAATTAAAACCCGCTCACCTATTCGGCCTGATTTTTACCCATTATTCATACCCAATTCCGCCACTTAAAAAAGGAAATTTTACCTCATATAGCAAAGGTATACACCCTATTTATTATAAATCAAAATTATTTTAAAATATTATTTTTTATAGATACCTTTTATATTTTATAGCTGTCACGACCCAAAATCCCACCATCGGACCGTGATGGCGTCTAACGTTGAACCCGCTAGACAAGCCAACGTGTACAGTTAAACTAACATGATAACATCGAATTAACAGATTAAGCTACAAACAATTCACGACTTAACAACGGAAATAAATAAAGTTTCAAAACTAAGTAAAGACAACATAATACAACGTCACAATGATTTCCCAAAACCTGGAGTCACAAACTCACAAACTGTCTATATGAGTGCTAAATACAAAGTCTGAAAGGAAATACATGACTGTCTCTAAAAACTAGAGGAAAGACAAGACAGAAATGAAGAACTAGGGATATGAGAGACGCCAAGGCCCATGAACGCCAGCGGATATACCTTGAAGCCTCTAGGGTGAACTGAAGGACACTCCCACTAGTGATGTCCACTGGGTTTGGCTGCGTAATCTGCACAACATAAAGAAGTGCAGGTGTAGCATCAGTACAACCGACCCCATGTACTGAGTAAGTGTCGAGCCTAACCTCGGCGAAGTAGTGACGAGGCTAGGACACGACAACAAAATGTACCTGTGCAGTTCAATAGTATAGTAGAAACTAAACAAGAATACAATTACGGAGAAGAGCATGCTGGGGGTAAGAGATAGCAAATACTGAAATGACGGAAACGAAAACAACAGTCTAATTTATCCGAAAATAATAACGGGAATTGACAACACAAATTAAATAGTGAAAAGATACGGCACGACATGTCCCCTCGTGCATAATAATATAAAATATGGCACGTAATGTCCCCTCATGCATAAACAACATAAACATGGCACGGAATGTCTCCTCGTGCATAAAACAACATAAACATGGCACGGAATGTCCCCTCGTGCATAAAACAACATAAACATGGCACGGAATGTCCCCTCGTGCATAAAACATCACAATCACGGCACATAATGTCCCCTCGTGCATAACAATATAAAATATGGCACGGCATCACCCTTCGTACTTTTACACTCTTCCTCACCAAAACAATGACAATATCATTGGCAAGGAATACAACATAGTGGAAATACAATTCAAAATCACCCGGCAAGGGGAAAGTATCCGTCAATATCGTAAAGATTGCTCGTCAAGGGTCTCAGCTATAACCAATCATTTCAAATATATCCTTTACAATTGGGTTCTCAATCGAACCAATACATCATGAGTTCATCAACCAGAGTTTTCAACATTAATCAACTTCCAAGTAGAGACAATTGCATATTATAACAAACATGGAAGTAATAACAAGGTTTTTATCGAAAATAGACTCACGGGCATACTTGACATACAATTCATAGGTACTCGTCACCTCACCTATGCATTGAACATGATAAACACTTAACACATAACATACAATACCTATTCCCTCACCAAAGTTAGGCAAGACACTTACCTCGGGTCCAAAATATAGCAATCAACCCTCTCACACCGTCTTTCCTTTAGAATTCAATTCCGGAATGGTATTATCTAGACATAATTAACTCAAGTATATCAATAATGACTCAATAAATCAATTCCATATCCTAATTACCCATTTCCAAGCATTCTTCCAAAAAATACAAAAATTTGACCCCGGGCCCGCTTGGTCCAAACACGAGGCTCGGACCAAAACCCGATCACCCATACCCTCACGAGTTCAAATATATGATTTATTTTGAAATTCGACCCCAAATTGAGGTTGAATTTCCCAAAGTCCCATAATCCCTAACTCTACCCAAATCCCTTAATTTCTGCTTGTTTTCATGATTCTAGGCCTAGATTCTAGTGTTGATGAAGGAAAAATGGAAGAAATTGGAGTTGAAGTCACTTACCCAAGTGGTTATGGAGGAGAACTAGCTTGGAGGTCGTCAATGGGGGTTTGAGGAAGAAGAGAATGATGGAAATAAGAAAATCCCGAAATACATTCTGTTTTGGACTTAAAGAATTTAACTGGGCGAATTATGCCTGTGCGATCGCGGAAGAAGGGATGCGATCGCACAATGTATGGAACCTTAAGCTCTGCGATCGCAGAAGCCTAAGCGCGATCGCACAAGCCTTATGCTACCCAACCCCCATGCCTATGCTAACCCAGTGCGGTCGCACACAACCCCCTGCGTCCGCACAATACCTACTCCAAGACCCCCCGCGATCGAAGCCTAACTGGTGCGTTCACACTGAACAAACTACCAGGCCCCCACCCCGGCTCTCCTATACCTGTGCGGTTGCAGGACTCCTAATGCGTTCGCACAGTGTAATTTCCCAACACCAGAAACCATCATTAAAACACCAGATTTTTCTAACTTTTACACCCCGTTATCTACCCGAAACTTACCCGAGCCCTCGGGGCTCAAAATCAAATATGCACACGACTTTAAAATCATCTTACAAACTTATTCGAGTAATTAATTCACTAAAATAACATAAAAAACAATGAATTAAACTCAAAAATCCATAGAATTTTCTCAAACTTCATAAACTTCTAAATTCTCCAATTTTGATCCGAAACTCGTCATTTCAAGTCCGTTTACACCAAATTTCACAGATAACTCACATAACATATATCCAACCTGTTCCGGGCTCCAGAACCATAATACGGGCCCGGTAACACATATTTCACATCAAAGTTCATTTTCAAAAGTCTTTCTTATTTTCAGAAAATAACTTTCTTTAAAAATTCATTTCTCGGGCTTGGGAACTCAGAATTCGATTCTGGGCATACGCCCAGGTCCCATATTTTCCTACGGACCCTCCGGGACCGTCAAATCATGGGCCCGGGCCCATTTACCAAAGTTAACTTTATTCTATTAATTATCATAAATTCAACAGTTCAATACATTTCCACATAAAAACTTCCCGGTTACACGTTCGGGCTATGTACGCACATCGATGTGAGATTAACGGAGGCTTTCGGGGCCTCGGAACACAGTTTCTGCTAAATTACACAAGATGACTTTTTGGGTCATCACAATAGCAAAATAAGTATTTATGGTATATACTACCTTTGAGGCATGAAATACGCTAGTTATGTTTTTCCTCTCTCCTAGACAGCTGGACGTACATATTTTAAGGTGAGTGTCGTTACTGTAGTCATGAATACATGGCGCGAAGACATGCACATACAACTAGACTTCCTTGATTTAGGGCTTTTTACTGCTGTATTCATGAATACAGCAGCGAGAATACATGTAGTACAGCTGGACGACCCTTATTTTATGCGTTTTTTGCTGTTGTATTCATGAATACATGGCGCGAATACATGTCAATACATGCACGTACATCTGAACTGCCCTGATTTTAGGCGGCTTTTACTATTGTATTCATGAATACAACAACGCGAATACATGAGCGTACAACTGGACTGCCCTGATTTTAGGCGCTTTTTGCTGCTGTATTCATGAATACATGGTGCAAATACATGTGAATACATGCGCGTACAACTGGACTACCCTGATTTTAGGCATTTTTTGATGCTGTATTCATGAATACAGCAACGCGAATACAAGGAATACACTACCGTAACAACTAAATAGTAGTTATCAGAAGTAATTATGTATATAATAACTATAGGAAGTTAATAGTCACTAAACAATAGTAGTTTCAGAAAATACTAAGTAAACCCTAAGTACAAATAAAAATGGTCTCTTAGCTTTCATCCTTCTTTTTAGAGGGAATTTAAATTCAGCTACTAAATTAGAAAAAAGAAGTCTTTTTATTTATCCAGTATGAAAATTTACACTAAAGAAAATAATTAATTCTGCTGTTGCAAAGGCAATATTTGGAGTGTCCACGTTAAGTAAAAATCAGGTAAAGAAAGTTTGGTGAGGAAATTTAAGTGTGTACCACATTCTTTACAATTGTAGATTGATGCCATCTTTGACAATGAGAGGATTCAGTGGCGGAAACGGGGTGTTTATGAAGGAAAAATTGGGAAAGATTTTATTTGTAGTTATGGTTTGTTTTGAGGGGTGTTTTTGACTGAGGGAAATTAGGTCAAATAATGGGTAAAAATCAGGGGCAGACTTTAACTTGAATAAGGTATTGAAATTGGGGATAGATTGAGGTGTTTCAGCCCGTCTAAATTAGGGGTAAATTAGTGAAAAATTATAACAATAGGGATATTATTAAACGGATACTTAAAGGGAAAATATATTTAAACTATTTTCGATAATACATAAGTATATTTGACCCATTTCCATTAAGCAAAAGTTACTAGAAGTCTATACAAGGTGCTTCCACAATTTTCTTTTTTCGATTTTCTTTTGAGATTATTTAGAATTTCAATATTTATACCGTGAAATGAGATTAGTAATATCATACTCTCTTATAGCCAAACTTAAATTAGGGGTGTTCGTGATTTGATTTGAATCTTTTTTTTTAATCTCAAAACGAAAACTAAATCAATTGTATTTGTTTACTGAATAATAAATCAAATCAACCATCATATTAGATAATTTTGTTTATACTAATCTTTCATACAGAAGTATAATTGTAATCTTTTCAAATGTTACATTCTTCTCAATTGTAAATAAAGATGGATGGAAACAATCAAATAGAATAATGAAATGAGGCATGACGTCAAACAATTCAAAGTCGTCAAACAATTCTAAGTCAAATATGATTAAAATTGATACAAACATTAATAAATTATTCATAGCCCGTTTTAGTTATTGATTCATAATTAAATGTTTGTATATATTTAATAAATTTTCTAATATAAATATAATATCTAAGGAAAAGTTATTGGATTTATTTGTACCCGTACTTAATATGATAGTTCTGCCCCTAGGTGTGGCATACCCATTTCATTTCCAGATTTTAAAATAAAGCATGAAAATAGTAACTTGTGTGGGAGCACCCTTGCATTTATCAAACCAATAAATACACAATATGTATATTTTACATAAGCTTTATAATTTGTACATGGTTAATTAAAATGTATTATTACGAAAACTCATTACTTAATTATGAAAAATTAACCAGGAAAAAAAACTATGGCAAATTAACACAATCTTTTGAATGAACCTATAACGATCCGGTCGGTTGTTTCTAGAGTTAGAGCCCCGATCCCCTATTAAGTGCTTTCCCCATATCTATTATGCTATTATGAATTGCCGGGATGATTTGTTTTGAGTTTCGGAGTGTTTTGGGATACTTAGCTTAAGTCGTATAAATTGGACCGTAGTCGGAATTGTGTGAAGACGGTTCCGGAATGGAATTCTATTGATTCCGTTAGCTCCGTTAGGTATTTTTGGGCCTAGAGGCGTGTCCTGATTGTGTTTTGGGGGTCCGTAGCTCATTTATGCTTGAATTGGCGAAGTCAAAATTTTTGGAGTTTCGGATTGGTAGTGGAATTTTTGATATCGGGGTCGTAATCCGATTTCGGAAGTTGGTATAGGCCCATAGTATTGAATATGACTTGTGTGCAAAATTTTGGGTCAATTGGACGTGGTTTGGTTAGTTTTGGCATCAGTGGTAGAATTTTGAAGTTTCAAATTCTTAAAGTTTGAATTAAAGGACGATTCATGATTTTAGCGTTGTTTGATGTAATTTGAGGGCTCGACTAAGTTCGTATGGTGTTTTAGGATTGGTTGGTATGCTTGGTGGAGGTCCCGGGGGCCTCTGGTGTGTTTCTGATGCTTAACGGGTCATTTATGGACTTAGAGAGATAGCATATTTTGCTGGTTTTTGTTGCAAATGTTTGTTCTTCGGTTTCACTAAGAGGAGATCGCGTTCGCGAAGAAGAGCTGGATCATGAAGAGAAATTTGCTCTTTGCATTCGTGGGTATGTGGACACGTTTGCGAAGGGTTGGCCATTAGTGTATTGCGAACGCGTGAAAGGCATCGCGTTCACGTAGAGGAATGGAACAACTAGATCCCCTATGGATCGTTCTACGCGTTCGCGTAGTATTAGTCGTGCTCGCGAAGCTTCAGGAAACAGAGGATACGCATTCACGAGAGGACCTTCGCGTTCACGAAGAGGGATTTTTGGATCAGTAAAGAGTTACCCTATGCGAACGCGAGAGAGTCGTCTATTACACTCCATGTTTTTGTACGTGAAAGTACGCCATAAGTAAATTGATGGAAGCTCGGAAATGAGATATTACATTCCGCATTTTGTACGTTAAAGCATCGTTGTACGTTAAAGCTTCATTGTAAGATTAATCGAAGTAAGTTCGGGAATGAGATTTATTTTGGGATTATAAGTATTACGCTATTTCAAACAAGTGATAAATAAATTCGTGAAAGTGAAAGGGTAAAAAAATCAAAGAAAATGAATTTCGTCGAAGTTTGACATTTTAGGATAAAATACAGCCTGAGCTAAAATACTCGGTATTTATGGACTAGTACCATACAAGGTACCACATGGCCATGATAATAAGGTGTACAAAGTGTATTAAAAGTGAGTAGCTTTTTATGTAATTTGAGATAATTCTTAATTATATGGATAATTGATTAATTATTGAATTAGTGGGAGATTAATGAATTGATTAAGAAATTAAGTGGATGACTTTTGGATAAGTCTTGTAACCAATTACGTGGTAGCCCATCACCGCAAGTAGTGACTCATGAATTATATTGCAAAATGGCAAGGTTAGGTGGATTTTGGGTGGCTTAGTCACTATGCAAATGGGGCCCACAAAGCTTAATTGTAAAGGACTTTAGTATGTCTTTAAAGGAGACACTTACGGATGGAAAATTTAAAAACAAGATTCTGTTGACTCTTTTACAAAATGAGATAAAGTAAAGTTAGTTTGCTTCAGCAAGTTCATGTATGTAACGTGAGTTCTTCAGTGAAAGCAAATTCATACGAAACTATTTAGCATAAGAGTAACAGGATTTTGTGGTTCTAAAGGAGCACGATACAATCTTTCTCAAAAATAACATATGGAATTTTTCCTACTTCGATCCGTCGTTATGTGTTTTTCACAAAAGATGCGTGTTAGAGGAATTGTCAAGAGAATCGGTCCAGGTATGTTAAGACTATCCCTTGTTTCTTTTGGCATGATCCATACAATACGAAGGAAACGAGCAAATGCACAACTTCCATAAATGACTCTATTCATAGAAGTATTAGAGGTGCCTATGTTCTTGAATTTTCATGTATTCTATTATTTTATCATCTGTTCATGGGTATCAGAAAATACGTAAGTTGATAAAGTTTATTTCATGATATTAATCAGAGGCAAAATGGTGTTATGACACCCCGAAAGATTTTATTGACGTACTTGTCATGCATTGCATTCATTTACATTGACCCTTGACCAGATGACGTTATATACGCGTATATATGTATATTATATGTATATGGGATATGTGAAAAGGTATGACGTTATATACGCACCACCACCTAATCAGCTGGTATACGTTGATGATTTTCCCACAGTGGCCGAAATGATATGATGTGATGCCCTCAGAGTCTTGATGATGTTATGAACGCATATACCCATGCA
Source organism: Nicotiana knightiana (assembly GCA_005239525.1). Classification (NCBI taxonomy): domain Eukaryota; kingdom Viridiplantae; phylum Streptophyta; class Magnoliopsida; order Solanales; family Solanaceae; genus Nicotiana; species Nicotiana knightiana. The sequence goes on along the minus strand of ML382328.1, from coordinate 5,152 downwards.
TGGTATGATATTTATACGCATATGCATGACATTATAATATTAAATGATTCATAGAGCTATTCAGATATACATGTTGAGTGTTTTACTCCATGTTTCTCTCATGTCTATGGTTTACTGATTTTTATTCCTTATATACTCGGTACATTATTTGCACTGACGTCCTTTTTGCCCGGAGACGCTGCATTTCATGCCTGCAGGTCACGATAGACAGGTCGAGAGCCCTCTAAGTAGGCTATCAACTCAGTGGAAGACCTTGGTGCGCTCCATTTGCTTCGGAGTTGCTTGTTTGGTTAGTATGATTTAGACATTTTTGGTTTGGTATGGCGGGACCCTGTCCCGACCTTTATGAAAATTATGTATTCTTAGAGGCTTGTAGACAAATGTCATGTACGCAAAATATTGTATGGCCTTGTCGGCCTATGTTCATTGTACGAGTGGTTATTTTGGTCTTATAGGCCTGTATGTCTTATGTATAAGTTGGTATCACATGTTGTATTCTACTTATGTCACGATAGCCTTCCGACTCAGTTATCTATGATAGTATGACATGAAAAAATACGTTATATTGGTACTCGATTGAGTAAGGTAATGGGTGCCCGTCGCGACCTATCGATTTGGGTCGTGAAAAAAGTGGTATCAGAGCAGTTCTATCCTAGGGAGTCTACAAGCCGTGTCTAGTAGAGTCTTGTTTATGGGTGTGTCGTGCATCACACTTATAAGCAGGAGGCTACAAGCATTTAGGACTATCACTCGTTCTTCTTACTCTAGATCGTGTGGTAGAGCTCAATTGTAAGAACTCAATTTCCTAACTCTATTTTATTCGTAAAAAGAAAGCTGGTAAGAGATTGAACGTGGTTGTGGAAGAGTTGAGTCATAGGAACTCGATTTTTCATCATGCTTATGATGAATAAATGCGAGGTCTTCAGCAGAACATGTGTGTACTAAGAAGTGTAAGCTTCTTAATAAGGATCTCTAAGGCAAGAATGCCTATTTACTCTTACGGTAAAAAGGAATAAGGAGGGAGACACAAGTTTCAGCAAGTAAAAGAAGCAAGGTGAAGAAGGGTACGAGGCACCCAATTAATGAAGATTACTAGTATTACAGTTCCGGCAGAAAAATATAAGCATCGTGAGTTACCCTCAACAGTAACAGAGGTATGTATAATTTGCCACACCCATCTCAGTTATACCCTATTGGGGGCTAGCAAGTTTAGATTAAAAAAAAGATGGGATATGAAGATCCTGCTGGGGTTAGAGTAACCCAAAATGGTGAATAGATTGTTTGCGTTAGTTGACATTTCCGAAGGATATTGCAAATGTACTAATAGATCTCTTTGTGAGACACCCAGATGGCGCACTCTAAAATAGTACAACTAGATATGAGTACTATAAAGATAGACACTAGAAGCCTTGAAAGGATAAATATTACCTTAGTGTGACTCGCGTCCCTAGTAGAGAAAGAACGTTAAGCAACCCGAAGATCCGCTGGATGGAGCAAAGGGAGATAAAAGCAAAAGAATGTCTTGTTCGAGTTATCATAATAAAGTGATAGACATAAATGTTAGCGGGAAATAAGTTAAGAGTTAATGAAGCACTATGAGTAAGATATGATACATGGATGACAACGGTAGATCAAAAAGATGACAGTATTATAGAGTCTATAGTTAATTGAAGGAAAAGACGAGAGATGACATGCCTTGAGACAACAAAATAGTATAGGCCATAAAGTCATAGCCTCATTTCAAGAAATAAGTCCGTGACTCTAAGGCGACTACTAGAAGGAAAAGCTAAACCCCCAGAGTAGCAGAAATCAGTATGGGCTAGTGAACAAGATAAAATAAACATGAATTACAGACTGAGTGATTGGATAATAGTCAGCATCATGAGAATTTCAGATTTCGTTCCAGCGATAATAGAGTGGACAACAAAAGAAGATTCATGAGAAATTCATAGAATGGTCATTCAGGAAGACGCTTCCCTAAATCAAGCAAGTTGAGTAATGTTAAGCTTAAGGGACTGTATGTGCCAGTTACACTAAGTGTCACCCTCGCGAGTGAGGGATTTCGTTATCCTTGGTACAGAAGGATTACCTCAAGGCGAGTAAGGATCATCGATGATGTGAAAGGATGTCAAAGATGAGAGGGTAAAACATCTATACATAGATGATCGTAGCACTAAATCTTAGTGCTCCCCTAAAGGGGGAATATGGTGTGATGTGGCATTAAGTCAGAATTAAGTGGTTCAAGTAACTATGGAATGGTAAAGGAAGAATGTGATAAGAATAATAAAGGATAAGATTGCACTTATTCAAATCCTACAGATACGCTACGATTCCAGAACATTATGCAAACACGATGTCAAGAAGAGGAAGTAAGGGTTCCTACCTGAGATGTTATTGATAGATAAGGAGCCAGTGTGAGATGTAAGTTAAAACAAAGGAAATAACCCAAGAAATATTATGCGGAATATTGTATGAGAATGGGCCAACGAGTAGTTTATTTAGGAAGAACCTAGTCATGGATAGGCAAGAGGTTACAGATAAATCGGCAGACCATGCAGGATAAACATAGTGAACCCCGACATAGAGAATTCAGTCTCGCAGATAGGACATTGGGACCCTTGAGAAATATTCAAATAGGAGTTGAGGTAGTTAAAGGTACCCTATGAGAATTAAGGGAATAAAAGAAATTGCCACTGGGAATACAGTAAAAATATTAGTTTAGAAGAAACCCTACAAGCACAAGGGCATGGAGGTAAGTAACCACGGATAATTATAGGCAAGGAACGACATCAAAAGGTCCGTTGAGTATACAATGCAATAAGCTCACATCTTTACAAGAGTCAGAGGGTCCTCCCTAAATACTACAATAAAAGACTAGCCGAGGAAGTAAGGAAGAATGCTTCAACCTAAGCTCAGTGATCTAAGGAGGTAATGGTCTTATAACAACCGTCTCACAACAACATTGTACGCACTCCATAAGAAAATGGCACCTACCGTGGCTAATGAACGGAAAGTAAAATCAAAAGTGATATTCAAGATCATATGAGTTGTATGGAATTCAATATATGTGGGAAATAAGATAAGCTAAGTGTGCACGCAACAAGGGGCAGAAAAATCAGAAAAAATAATAGCTTATGTTTAAAGGAAGTTAAGAAGGAGCAAAAAGAATTATTCGACCAACGATCCAGAGTTAGTACATTATGGATACTCAAGATTTTGGAGTATTATCCATGCAACATATATGTTGACAATCAGACAGCGGTAGCAGACTCCGGTATAAGTTAAAATAAAGAATTGAGCCTAGGGAATAGACAAAGGATTGAGTTGTTAGAAGATTGTACCATGGATATTCCCTAACGCCCATGAAAGGCTAAGATAATGACTAATACCAGGAGCCGTAGATCGTAAGATAGCTTAAGCCTATATAACAGCTGATGAGAAGGAAGAGGAAACCAAAGGGTTACATCAACCATGTAAATCAGGAGTCTGGTTATTGGACCCAGGAAATTATAGAAATTGTAATTAAGTCATAGAGATAGTACAACAACCACATGATATAATGGATCTACGATAAAGCCAATTAGAAGGGTACCAGCCATATAAGAAGTCAGTATAAAGATCTCACCAAATCATCTAAAGAGGTGCAAGTATTATAATAGAAGTTTAAGTTGTGAATGTGAATTATACCTATGTGGAAGGAAGGTCATGAAAGAGTAGAAGATGTAATGCGAGTGTGATGACCCAAAAAGTCATTTCTCATTTTTAAGATTCAAAACGGTGTTCCTAGGCCTTGAAAACCTCCTTATATTTTACCTCATTTTGCGTGCGCAGCCCGGGCGTACAGCTAGGAAGCTTTACTATGAAAAACTGAGAAAAATACTAGTTTTGCCTTTAAAATTGAATTTAAGTTGACTTCGATTAATATTTTGTGTAAACGGACCCAAACTCGTGATTTGACGGTCCCGGAGGGTCCGTAGGAAAATATGGGACTTAAGCGTGTGCCTGNTTGAATTCCGAGGTCCCAAGCTCCAGAAATAAATTTTCGAAAGAAATTATTTTACAGAAAATATAAGAGTTTTTGGAAATTTGGTTATATTTGAAATTTATGGTATCGGGCCCATATTTTGGTTCCGGAGCTCACTACAGGTTAAACATGATAATTATGATATGTTTGTAAAATTTGGTAACAAACGGAGGTCATTTGACGTGATTCAGACCCGTAGTTATGAAATTTGAAACTTTGAAAGTTCTTGACATTTTTCTTTGATTTTATTGTTAAATTCATTTTTTAAGATGTTATTTTGGCGATTTGATCGCACGAGTAAGTCCGTAGGATGTTTTTGGGGTTGTGTGCACGTTTGGTTTGGAGCCCCGAGGGTTGGGGTGAGTTTCAGATAGGCATCAGGGTGTTTCGGACTTAGAAAAATCTGGTGAAGTTGCTGTCTTCTAGTGCCTGGGTATTTGTTCTATGCGAACCCATGCCATTCCATGCGATCGCGAAGGGTAAATGGGGAAGGGGCAGATTTTTCTCTATGTGAACGCATAGACAGGCTCGCGAATGCACAACTGGGCAAGGCCAAACCTGTGCGAACGCGACAAGTCCAGTGCGAACGCACGGTGTAGGAGGGGGACTGAGGGCTGGGTAGATTTAACGATGTGCAAATGCGGCTTGTGGCCTGCGAATGCATAGGCCAGTGAAGTTAAGCCTATGCGAGCGCACTGCCTTGGTCGCGAACGCATAGGCTATATTTTGCCCAGTCTTTTTAAAACAGTAGCAAAAACGGGAATAAACCCCATTTTCACATTTCCTTCCATAGAATCCAACCTTGGGAGATTTTTGATGAGGGAGTTCATCACCAAATCATATGTTCGTGTTTCTAATCTCATTTTCTTTAGTTTCCATTAACACCCATTAGATTTCTAGGCCTAAATCTTGTTCTTCAAGGGTAGAAATTATAGATTTTACAAATTTTGGAATTTAGACCTCGATTTGAGGTCGGATTCCGAAACAAATTACATATTTGGGCTCGTGGGTGAATGGGTGATAGGGTTTTGGTCTGAACCTCGTGCTTGGACCAAGCGGGCCCGAGGTCAATTTTTGACTTTTTGGGAAGAATGATGTAAAACCTATAATTAAGCATTGGGATGGAAT